>JAQQST010001450.1:0-12583 GCA_028646485.1 Cryptoprocta ferox | reverse complement strand
TCAGTATTACCTTGGCTATTCGGGGTTTTTTGTGGTTCCATACGAATTTTAGGATAGTTTGTTCTAGCTTTGAGAAGAATGCTGGTGCAATTTTAATTGGTATTGCATTGAACGTATAGATTGCTTTGGGTAATAATGACATTTTAACAATGTTTATTCTTCCGATCCATGAGCATGGAATGCTTTTCCATTTCCTTGTGTCTTCTTCAATTTCTTTCACAAGCTTTCTATAGTTTTCATCGTATAGGTCTTTTACATCTTTGGTTAGGTTTATTCCTAGGTATTTTATGGTTTTTCGTGCAATTGTGAATGGGATCAGTTTCTTGATTTCTCTTTCTGTTGCTTCATTGTTGGTGTATAAAAACGCAACTGATTTCTGTACGTTGATTTTGTACCCTGCAATTTTGCTGAATTCCTGGATCAGTTCTAGTAGGCTTCTGGTGGAGGCGGTCGGGTTTTCCATGTAGAGTATCATGTCATCTGCGAAAAGTGAAAGTTTGACTTCTTCTTTGCCAATTCTGATGCCTTTTATTTCCTTTTGTTGTCTGATTGCTGATGCTAGGACTTCCAGCACTATGTTAAACAACAGTGGTGAGAGTGGACATCCCTGTCGTGTTCCTGATCTCAGGGGGAAAGCTCTCAGTTTTTCCCCATTGAGGATGAGATTAGCTGTGGGCTTTTCATAAATTGCTTTTATAAGTAAGTAAAAAGTAATTTATTAAGTTAGTTCCTTCTATCCCGACTTTCTTGAGGGTTTTTATTAAGAAATGATGCTGTATTTTGTCAAATGCTTTTTCTGCATCTATCAACAGGATCATATGGTTTTTATTTTTTCTTTTGTCAACGTGATGTATCATATTTATGGATTTGCATATATTGAACCAGCCCTGCAACCCAGGAATGAATCCCACTTGATCATGATGGATAATTCTTTTTACATGCTGTTGAATTCGATTTGCTAGTATCTTGTTGAGTATTTTTGCATCTGTAGTCATTAAGGATATTGGCCTGTAGTTCTCTTTTTTTGTTGGGTCTCTGTCTGGTTTGGGAATCAAAGTGATGCTGGCTTCGTAGAATGAGTTAGGAAGTTTTCCTTCTATTTCTCTTTTTTGGAATAGTTTGAGAAGGATAGGTGTTAACTCTGCTTTAAATGTCTGGTAGAATTCCCCTGGGAAGCCATCCGGCCCTGGGCTCTTATTCGTTGGGAGATTTTTGATCACTGATTCGATTTCTTCACTGGTTATGGGTCTGTTCAGATTTTCTATTTCTTCCTGTTGGAATTTTGGTAGTGCATGTGTGTTTAGGAATTTGCCCAATTCTTCTAGATTTTCCAGTTTGTTGGCATATAATTTTTCATAGTAATCTCTGATGATTGCTTGTATTTCTGAGGGATCAGTTGTAATAGATCCATTTTCATTCATGAGTTTATCTATTTGGGTGTTCTCTCTTTTCTTTCTGAGGAGCCTTGCTAGAGGTCTATCAATTTTGTTTATTTTTTCAAAAAACCAACTCTGGGTTTCATTGATCCATTCAACTGCTTTTTTTGGATTCTATATTGTTTATTTCTGCCCTCATCTTTATTATTTCTCTTCTTCTGCTGGGTTTGGCGTGCTCTTGCTGCTCCCCTTCTAGTTTCCTTAGGTGCTCTGTTAGATTTTGAATTTGTGCTTTTTCTAGTTTGTTGAAATAGGCAGTCTTAGGACTGCCTTTGCTGCGTCCCAGAGAGTTTGGATTGTTGCATTTTCATTTTCATTTGTTTCCATATATTTTTAAATTTCTTCTCTAATTGCCTGATTGTTCCAACCATTCTTTAGTAGGGTGGTTTTTAACCTCCACATTTTTGGAGGTTTTCCAGACTTTTCTCTGTGATTGATTTCAAGTTTCACAGCATTGTGATCTGAAAGTGTTCATGGTATGATCTCAATTCGTTTGTATTTCTGGACAGCTGTTTTATGACCCCCGTATGTGATCTATCTTGGAGAATGTGCCATGCGCACTCAAGAAGAAAGTGAATTCCCTAGCTTCAGGATCCAGAGTTCTAAATATATTTATTAATTCCATCTGTTCCAATGTGTCCTTCAGGTCCATTGTTTCTTTAGTGATTTTCTGTCTGGTTGTCCTATCCTTTGCTGTAAGTGGAGTATTAAAATCCCCTGCGATAAGCACATTCTTATCAATAACATTGTTTCTGTTTGTGGTTAATTGTTTTGTGTATTTGGGTGCTTCCGAATTCGGCGCATGGATGTTTATAATTGTTAGCTCCTCCTGATGGAGAGACCCTGTAAATATTATATAACGTCCTTCTTCATCTTTTGTTACTGCCTTTACTTTAAAGTCCAGTTTGTCTGATATAAGTATGGCTACTCTGGCTTTCTTTTGACTTCCAGTCGCATGGTAGATATTTCTCCATCCCCTTACTTTCAATATTCAGGTGTCTTCAGGTGTAAGATGAGTCTCTTATAGACAGCAAAGAGGACAGGTCTAAGATGAGTCTCTTATAGACAGGATTTTGGTTTTTTATCCATTCTGCTACCCTGTGTCGTTTGATTGGAACATTTAGTCCATTTACATTCAGTGTTATTATTGAAAAATGTGGGTTTAGATTCATTGTGTTCCCTGTAGTGTTCATGTTTGTAGTGATGTCTCTGGTACCTTATATTTCTTGCTACATTTCCCTCATAGAGTCCCTCTTCGGATTTCTTGTAGGGCTGTGATGAATTCTCTCAATTTTTGTTTATTTGGGAGCACCTTTATCTCTCCTTCTATTTTGAATGACAGGCTCACTGGATAAAGGATTCTTGGCTTTAATCCTTAAAAATAAAGGATTTTTCCTGTTCATCACATTGAAGATTTCTTGCCATTCCTTTCTGGCCTGCCAAGTTTCAGTAGATAGGTCTGTAACCACTCTGATAGGCTTCCCTTTGTATGTTAGGGCCCTTTTATCCTTAGCTGCTTTCAGAATTTGAGAGAGAGAATTTTAAACAGGCTTCACACCCCAACATGGAACCCGATGCGGGGCTCGATACCATGGCCCTGGGATCATGACCTGAGTGAAGATCAAGAATCGAACTAGTGTTCGATCTACTAGTGTTCAGTCCATAATGGGGAGGAAAGGAAGTTATCAAAAGATCCAGTTTCTTCTCAAAGTGTTTTTACCCTGGGTCTTTTTATCTTAATCATTCTTTCTGTCCTCAGAACCAGAGGTTACTGATGCTGCCCATTACAGTAGTTTTGAGGATTATGAAGTATAACATTTAGATGGTCTCAGTTTACCCTCTTGCCAGCTTGGAATTCTGCTAAATCATTTATCATTTGTCTTCCTGATTTCTAGTTTCTAACATTTTGTTGATGTTTTCAACATTTTGTTGATGTTTTCTTTCTTCATTTTTGTGAGTTTATGCATTAAAAAAATTCATTATTGTAGTTTGAATGGGATGTTGGGAAGAAGTAATATGAAATGCATTTGATAGAAAAATATTTTCTTCTAGGCAACGACTAATTGCTTTTTATGCAATGGATGAGGGTATAGGTCTAATAAACCACTAATCCAAGCTGCTCTTGAAGGCTAATTATTGTGTCTGTTAGATGGATGGTTTTTAAAATGTTATTGGTCAAACATTGTTGTGGGTTCCTCATTAAAACGTTTATAGGACACTGTCTGTCTTGTCAAATTGTTGAATAATGTCACTTTGAAAATTGGATTTTTGGTTGTATGACTTATTTCTGGCCTCTGGTTGGGGGAAACCAAGGCTGTTTATAAGCACAGACTTCACTGATCATCTTTCTTGTCCATCATTGTGAACTCATGTATGTTAAAACCACAACCTTTTCATAGCAGAGCTCTCATAATCAATCTATTTCCTCCCACACACCCATTCTAATTCTAATTCTTGTGTTACTTTGATAAATGACAAAACGTCAGTGTCACAGGTGTATGTGTATGTCCAAACTCATCAGATTGTATACATTAAACATTTGCATTTTTCTCTATCAATTATATCACAATACAACTGTTAAAAAATTCACCACAGCTGATTTAGAATTACATTGGCCATTATGGGGCGCTTATGACATGTCAAAATTCATTATACATTTTATTTTTATTTTTAAGAGTTTTTATTTAAATTTCAGTTAGTTAACATACAGTTTTATATTAGTTTCAAATATACAATGCAGTGATTCAACAATTCCATGCATCACCTGGTGCTCATCATGACAATTGGATTCCTTAATCCTCATTACCTGTTTCACCCATTCGCCCCGCACCTGGTAACCGTCAGCTTTTTCTCTGTAATTAAGAGTCTGTTTCTTGATTTGTCTGTCTTTCCCTCCCCTCTCCCACTTTTCACTCAACAAATTGTTTGATTTGTTTCTTAAATTCCACATATGAGTGAAATAATATGGTATTTGTCCTTCTCTGACTAACTTCTCTTAGCACTGTACTCTTTAGCTCCTTCCATGTTGTTGCAAATGGCAAGATTTCATACTTTTTAATGGCCGAATAGTATTCCCTTGCATGTATGTATATATACACATGTATATACACACATAAATATGTATATACATAGATAAATATATATATACACATATATATACATATATATACATCTTCTTTATCCACTCAAAAACTGATGGACACTTGGGCACTTCCATATCTTGGCTATTGTAAATTATGCTGCTATAAACATAAGGGTGCATGTATTCCTTTGAATTAGTGTTCTTGTATTCTTTTTTTAAAAAAATTTTAATGCTTTTTTAAAAATTTATTTTAGAGAGAGAGAGAGAGACAGCATGAGCAAGGGAGGGTCAGAGAGAGAGGGAGACACAGAATCTGAAGACAGGCTCCAGGCTCTGAGCTAGCAGTCAGCACAGAGCCTGACGTGGGGCTCAAACCCACAAAGCCTGAGATCATGACCTGAGCCGAAGTCGGATGCTTAACCAGCTGAGCCACCCAGGCGTCCCTGTTCTTGTATTCTTTGGGTAAATACCCACTAGTTCAATTGCTGGATCATAGAGTAGATCTGTTTTTAATTTTTTTGAGGAACCTCCACACTGTTTTCTAAAATAGCTGCACCAGTTTGCATTCCCCCTAGCGGTGTAAGGGGATTCCTTTTTCTTTACATCCTCACCAACACTTACTTCTTGTGTTTTGATTTTAGCCATTCTGACAGGTGTGAGGTGATATCTCATTGTAGTTTTGATTTGTGTATCCCTGAGGATGAGTGATGTTGAGCATCTTTTCATGTGTCTGTTGACCATCTGGATGTTGTCTTTGGAAAATGTCTGTTCATATCTTCTGCTCATTTTTAATTGGATTCTTTGTTTTTTGGTTTTGAGTTTGATAAGTTCTTTATATATTTTGGATATCACCCATTTATAGGATATGTCATTTGCAAATATCTTCTCCTGTTCTATAGATTGCTTTTTAGTTTTGTTCATTGTTTTCTTCACTGTGTAGAAAAGTTTTATTTTGATGTAGTCCTAATAGTTTTTTTTTTAATTTTTCTTTGGTTTCCTTGTTTCAGGGAACATATCTAGAAAAAAGTTGCTATGGCTGATGTCAAAGAAGTTACTGCCTGTGCTGTCTTATAGGATTTTTATGGTTTCAGGTCTCACATTTATGTCTTTAATCCAATATGAATTTATTTCTGTGTATGGTGTAATAAAGTGGTCCAGTTTCTTTCTTTAGAATGTTGTTGTCCAGCTTTCCCAAAATAATTTGTTGAAGAGACTGTCCTTTTCCCATTGGATATTTTTTCCTGATTTTTTGAAGATTAATTGACCATATAGTTGTGGATTCATTTCTGGGTTCTGTATTCTTTTCTATTCATCTATGTTTCTATTTTTTTGTGTCAGTACCATAGAGTTTGGATTATTACAGCTTTGTAATATAACTGGAAGCCTAGAATTGTGATGGCTCCAGCTTTGCTTTTCTTTTTCAAGATTGCTTTGGTTATTCAGGATCTTTTGTAGTTCCGTACAGATTTTAGAATTGTTTATTCTAGTTATGTGAAAAATGCTGTTGGTATTTTTTTAAGGATTGCATTAAATGTGTAGTTTGCTTTGGATAGTATAGACATGTTAACAGTGTTTGTTCTTCCAACCCATGAGCCTCAAAATTATAGATTTTAGAGGAAGTCTCCAAAGTAGTTACAAATGACAGAGTTTGGTTCTGGGTATGGACTATGAAGTGACCTGTTAACTGGCTCTAGCCCCTCTTGACCACAGCCGTTTCTCTGCCCAGCCATATCCTTGCCACTCACTTATACCCTTTCTTTTTCTTCTGTTCCTCTTCCTAACCACCAAAATAAGCTTCCTCGGGGTTTTAAAAATATTTTATATTTAAATTAGTCCTTTAAATTATTTGAATCAGAAGTTAGGTTTACAGAAGATGAATTAAAACCCTGATCTAGAGCTGAGTCAAAGATGCACTTAAGGATTTTCTAAACCTCAGGAAGATAACAGTTGGTGCAGAATTCATAATTTATTAGATACTTATTATACCAGATTACCATATCTATTAACTAATTCTATTAGTCGTTAGCCCCTCTGATGCGGGGAAAATTGTTACAAGCTGCAGTATGGAAAGATCAGTAAAGGACTTAAAAATCCTAACTGTGGCAGGAATGACATCACCAGGGTGGTAGAATAAGACGTCCCCCACTAGTATGCTTTCTCACCAATGATAATTTGGCAGTCATCCATGGACAAAAATGCCTATATGGGAGTTTTTGGACCCAGGTAAGGGATTGTGAAACACTGTCAAGAGTCTGAGACCAAGGAGAAGTGTTTAGAGAAGGGAAGCCCACATCCAGGTGCCTGACTTGCCAATTGCGGTCCTAGCTATAGGCTAGGAAACAGTTCTATACCCTCATGGACTTAGCTACAGCCGCATTTGGCCTTGGTTCTGTTACCAGCATCATATACCAAAGGGACCTGGGAAAGAGTCATGACCACCTGTGCTTTGGGTAATAGACATACAGAGTTTGGTTCTGGGTGTGGACTCTGAAGTGACCTGTTAACTGGCTCCAGCCCCTCTTGACCAGTCTGGCAGCCCCTGGGGTAAGCCTACCAAAGAGTTCTGCTGTTTCTGAAACTGTGGCTGGGTTCCTCCCACTCTGGGAGTAGTCCTGTTGGTACAAGACCTGGTGGGAAGCACTTCTGTCTGCCCCAGAGATCCTGAAGGGGCCCTATGATCAGTCCCCAAGTGCTCCCAGTGGCAGTTTATTAGTCCTTCTGGCACAGGGACCTGGCAGGAGGCACTCCAATCTCTACATCTGGAGATCCTAAAATGGCTCTATACTCAGATTCAGTCCCTCTATCTGTGGTCAGGGAGCAGTCCAGCCCTCCCAGTGACCTGACAGGAGACAAGACCATATGTGTCTCCAGAGCCAGGTCTACAGACCTCATTCTTGGCAGCCTTAGGACTCAGTTCCAGCCTCTCTCAGCCATAGTCTGGGGGACAGTTCTGCCTATCCAGACACCCACCCAATCACCTAACAGGAAACCTCACAGGAGCCTGGTGGGAGCCACACCTGTCTGCCTATATGGTGGACCAAACTGTGAACCTGAAGCAGATCCTGTTCCCAGTGCCACCCTACTGAACAAGGTCCTGGAGGCAGTCCCATCTACCCAGGGGCCAGACAGGATCTGCATCCACTTGAGCTCCTGGTAATCTGCCTATCAACTGCAGAACCCACTGCAGACTCAGCAACAGGCTCGTACCTGTCTCCAAGCCAGCACAAACTGTGGAGTTCATCCCATCAGCCTGGGAAATTGACAGGTGAAGGCATTTACCAAATGAAACCAGTCTGTAAAGAATGGAAGAGATATTTGCTCCTTCAAATGCATAGGCATCATCTCAAGGCTATATGGTTCATGAAGAATCATGCAAATATGGTACCACCAAAGGGTACTAATAAAGCTCCAAATAAATGGAGATCTACAAATTGCCTGAATTTGTAAAAGTTAAAATTAAAAATTTTAACAATTTAAAAAATTTAAAAGCTTTAAAAATAAAGAATTAAAAACAGTCACCTTAAAGAAACCCAATGAAATAAAAGAGAACACACAGAGATAACTAAACAAAGTCAGGAAAATGATGCATGAGCAAAATGAAAACTTTAATAAAGAAATACACACACACACACACACTCACACACTCACACACACAAGAATATTTTTCAGCCATTAAAAAATGAGGAAATCCTATCATTTGCAACAACATGGATGGGGCTTAATGGCATTATGCTAAGTAAAGTCAGCTAGACAAAGACAAATACTGTATGATCTCATTTATATGTGGGATCTAAAATCAAAACAACCCACCAAATTCATAGAAAAAGGGATCAGACGTGGTAACTAAAGGTGGAAGGTGGAGGTATGGGTGGGAATTGGAGGAAGATGGTCAAAAGGTATGAATTTCCATTTATATGATAAATAAGTAGTAGGAATGTAATGTACAATGTGATAACTGTAGTTAACACTGCTGTATGACATACAGGAAAGTTGAAGTACATTCTGGGGCACCTGGGTGGCTCAGTCGGTTAAGTGTCCAACTCTTGATTTTGGCTTAGTTTATGATCTCATGGTTCGTGAGGTCGAGCCCTGTGTTGGGCTCTGTGCTGACAGCAGAGAGCCTACTTGGAGTTTTCTCTCTATCCCTTTCTCTCTGCCCCTCTCCCCTCTCTTAAAATAAATAAGTAAGCTAAAAGAAAAGAAAATACATCCTAAGAGTTCTGATCAGAAGTAGAAAAAATTTTTTTGTTTCTTTTCTTCTTTTCTTTATATTGTATTTATATAAGATAAAGGATTTTAGCTGAATCTATTGGGATATACATCTCACAATATATGTGAACTTTGGTTAAATTTGATTAAATTTGATTTGTGATAATGTGATTTGATGAAAATCATCATGCTCTACACCTTAAACTTACACAGTGATGTATATCAACTATTTCTCCATAAAACTAAAAAAATTAGACACCACAAAATAGAACCACACAGAAATCCTGAGGCTCAAAATACAATGAGAGAAGTGAAAAATTCAGTAGAAAGCTTGTACAGTAGACTCAATCATGCAAAAGGCAGAATCAGTGAATTCAAAGATAGGTTATTTGAAATTGGGCAGTTAGAGGAACAAATCGAGACAAGAATGAAAATGAGTGAAGTAAACTTATGTGATTTGTAAGACACCAACAAGCAAACTAACATTCCCATTAAGGGAGTCTGAGAAGGAGAGGGAGGGAAAGAGCCTATTTGAAGAAATTACAGCTGGGGTGCCTGGCTGGCTTAGTTTGTAGAGCATGCAACTCTTGATCTTTGGGTTGTGAGTTTGAGCCCACATTGGGTGTAGAGAGTACTTAAAAAAAATCTTAAAAAAATTATAGCTGAAGACTTCCTAAATCTTAGGAGAGACATGCACACCAGGCACAGGAAGCTCAAAGGACCCCAAGCAAGATCAACTCAAAGACTACCCCAAGACACATTATAAAAATGTTAAAGTCAAAGACCAAGAGAATCTTGAAAGCAACAAGGGAAAAAGAATTCATTACATATCCAGGAATCATAAGGTGAACAGTGGATTTCTTTGCAGAAACTTTGTAGCCAGGAGGGAATGGGATGATATATTCCAAGTGCTGAAAGAAAAAACTGACAACAAAGAATACTATATCTGGCAAAATTGTCCTTTAGAACTGAAGAAGAGGCATTTCCAGACACAAGCTAAGGGAATTCATCATCATTCAACTTCTTTTTTCTTTTACAAGAAATGCTAGAAGGAGATAGGTAAGTTGAAATGGAAGGACTGTAAGTAACAACATGCAAACATACAAAAGTATAAAAATCACTGGTAAAAGTAAATATATGGTCAATTCAGAATACCTTAGTGCTTACAATTGTGGTGCATAAATCACTTTTATCTCTAGCAGTAAGGGATAAAAGATAATAATATTAAAAACAACTATAACTACAATCACATGGAGTGTTCCCTAAATGTTAGTTTATATTCAGTTGATTGATGGTATTGTTCAGTTCTTCTGATGTCCTTGCTTATTTTCTGTCTACTAATTATACCTATTATTGAGAGAGGAGTATGGAAGTAATCATGTATAATTGTGGATTTGTCTTTCTTCTTTGAGATTTACAAGTTTTTACTTATATTTTATAACTGTGTTTTTAAGTGCATATACATTTAGGAGATCTTCTTTGTGAAATGATTATGAAACATTTCCCTTTATCCTTTGTATTTTCTTTGCTGTGAAGCCTACATTGTCGTTATTAATATTAATAATTATTAATTTCTTTTGATTAGTGTTTATACTTTTTCCCATTCTTTACTTTTAACCTATTATTATATTTGAAGAGAGTTTATTGTAGACAGCATGTTATTAGGTCATTCAAAAAATCCATTCTGTCAATCTCTATGTTATTTATTTATTTATTTATTTATTTATAATTTACATACAAGTTAGTTAGCATATAGTGGAATAATCATTTCAGGAGTAGAATCTAGTGATTCACCCTCTACTACTAACATACAGTGCTCATCCCAACAAGTGTCTTCTTCAATGTCCCTTGCCCATTTAGCCGTCCCCCCACTCACAACCCCTCCCGAAACCCTCAGTTTGTCCTGTGTATTTAAGAGTCTCTTATAGTTTGTCCCCTCCCCGTTTTTATATTATTTTTGCTTCCCTTCCCCTATGTTCATCTGTTTTGTATCTTAAATTCCACGTACGAGTGAAGTCATATGATATTTCTCTGTCTCTGACTGACTAATTTCACTTAGCATAATACCTCTAGTTCCATCCATATTGTTGCAAATGGCAATATTTCATTCTTTTTGATTGTCAAATAATACTCAATTGCATATATATATATATATATGCACACACACACACACCACATCTTCTTTATCCACTCATCTGTTGATGGACATTTGGACTCTTTCCTTACTTTGGCTATTATCGATAGCACTGCTATAAACATTGGGGTGCATGTGTCCCTTCAAAACAGCATACCTCTATCCCTTGGATAAATACCTAGTAGTGCAATTGCTCGTTCATAGGGTAGTTTTATTTTTAATTTTTTTGAGGAATCTCCGTACTGTTTTCCAGAGTGGCTGCACCAGTTTTCATTCCCACCAGCAGTGGGATCTCAAAAGACATCCTCTATCTCGGCATCCTTGCCAGCATCTGTTGTTGCCTGAGTTGTTAATTCTGACAGGTGTGAGATGATATCCGATTGTGGTTTTCATTTGTATTTCCCTGATGATGAGTGATGTTGAGCATTTCCTGACTGGAAGGAGAGATAGAGTCAGAAATATTAACCCTACAACTGGAAACCCTACACCTGAAACTCCTAACCCTAAAGGAGACAGTTTTAGAATTGTCAGAGCAATAAGGATGAAAAAGAAAATTGTCTCAAACTTGAGAACAGATGGCCCTTACTGCAAGAATAGTTCTTCATTATAAGATGTAATTACTAGCCTCTTCTGGAAAGTGTCTAGTATTTCTGATCATTTATTTGGGCAACTTTCTGAAAGACTTTGATTAAAGTAAGAGCTTCACATATAAAACTAAACTACCAGAAGCTCAAGACCATCAGTCTTGTGACATCCTAGTAATTCTTATCCAAGTATTCCCTTCTTGTACCCAGACTAACAATGTTATCCAGTGACATCTTTTTCCTATAAAAATTTATCTACTAAGGGGTTACATTTATATCTTTAAAATCATATTAGAAATTAAAACAAAACTTAAAAATTTATATATTAATTTGCTTTAAAATAACTATAATAAATACTTTTCTTCTTGCACAAATAATGTATTTTTATTTTAAATAACTATATTTTCAAAATAATGTGAAGAGTTGAATTATCTTACATTTTTGGTACATTTTTAACCATCCAGTTAAAAAATATATTAACTAGAAATAAATATGTGAACAATTTTTTGGGGAAGAGTTTCCCTTATTGGCAAATTTGAAATATAACTTTGATATCTCTTTATGATGAATTCATCTGAGGCATTGCTTTAATAAGGAGAGGATTAGAGAAGCTCTCCTTATATTTTCATGGGGAGAAATTTCATGCACAGTGTTCAGATTTTCCTTTGAGTTTGAGGTTTTTACATTCACCAAATACTCATAATCTTTCTGGCCACATCCTTGAAGGCTTGTTTTACTTGTTTGTTCCTTAAAGTGTAAATGAACGGGTTCAATAAAGGGGCAACTGAGTTATTGAGCACAGCTACCCCCTTATTGAAGGCAACTCCTTCTTTAGCTGAGGGTTTTATGTACATAAAGATGCAGCTGCCATAAGAGAGGGAGATGACAATCATGTGGGAAAAACACGTGGAAAAAGCCTTTTTCCTTTGTTGAGCTGAAGGGATCTTGAGAATGGTCCAGATGATGTTTGTGTAGGAGAGAATCACCAGCACCAGAGTGACCACCAACGTCACAACTGCTAAGATAAAGTCGATGAGCTCCAGGAATCTTGTGTCTGAGCAAGATATTTCTAGGAGGGGTCCATAGTCACAGTAATAATGATTCAGCATGTTGGAGGCACAGAAATCCAGCTGACTGG
>JAQQST010001449.1:0-12584 GCA_028646485.1 Cryptoprocta ferox | reverse complement strand
CTCTGAAAAATGAATATGGAAAGCTGAGAGTGATTAATTGACAATGAAAGCCAAGTGTGAGAGCCAGAGGACTCTTTGGTAATGTGTATAGAGGCTCTCATTTCCTTCAGTGGAAAGTTAGAAAAAGAAGGCTGATTCCAGGATTTAGTCAAAGAGGGACTGAGATTCAAAAAAGGTAAACTCCAAATGAAGTCTGGTCTGCCATACCAAGGTAAGAGCCCTGGATGGAAGAGAAAGAGACTCTGAATATGGAATAGAAATATCTGAGGTGAATGTGACTTTCAATCTGCATTTCCAGGTTTCTCTGAACCTACAGAAGTGAGAAGCTAGCACTCCCTCTTTGTTTGAAGAGCATTCAGAGGCCTCTCTCTTGTAAGGCAACATATGGCCCTCAGAATCTAATCCTCTCAGCCACTAAGCCAATAACTAAAGTCAGAGTTGGGGGCATACAAGACCTTCTAGGGGTGGAAAGGGACTATATCTCCTGAAGGAACTGTAGGACATAGACAATATAGACTGAGAGCAGCTGAAAATGTGTATGTGAGACTGTATTATAAGGGTAATAGACCAAAAGGTGGCAGAACATAAATTTGGATTAGGAGAACTTAATAATAACAGCATTCTTCCAGGATACATAATTTAGCACCCTGCAAGCACCGTGGACATGCTATGAATGTTCTGCTAAGATGGCTCCTAGAAGCATGGAAAAAGCTACCCAATGAGGTAGAAATGCCAGAATTGTCCTAGTCAACATTGAAAAATGGAATAAAAAGTTCACAAAAGTGGATTTATTAGAGAGGATATACAATGTAATTGAAAATTCTACTAGCTGACTATATGCCTGAATGATATGCCACTTGCCACAGCAATAAAGAATGCACTGATGAGAATGGAAACAGCATTACTGAGAAGGCCAGGGCTGACAACCGGCAGATGTAAACTCCACAATAGCACTGGGAATCAAAGAATCCTATAAATAAATAAATAAATAAATAAATAAATAAATAAAATGAATTGAAGCCAGATAGCAACACTTAACCATCTTAAGTCAGGTGGACTCTGTTATCATAATTAGTAGTGAGGTTGAACACAAAGGGAGCCTAACTTGCAGATAGTTATCAAGATAGTTAAGAGAAAATAGCATACCTAGGAGCAAAATAGATGGGCAGTCAACAAGTTTTCTTGAATTGGTGTAAAGGAAATGAGGTTGGATGATTAGGAGACTGTGAGTAGCTAATTAAATAAAATGTCACAATTTCTTACCTGGTTTCTGAACTGGAGACAGTGTTCAGATACAGAACCCATCTACTGAAACAAAGGCTGCGTCTGAAGACATGCTGTGCAATACTGCCCAAAAGCACCTAGTAATAATTTTCCCAGTATGCCCCCAAAGTCACCTAATGCCCATCTGTGAAGGAATTGTGTACAGAGGAAAGGTGGTGCCTAAACATTTTGAGGCCTGCTAGACAAAGATCTACATTGATTCCTGGACACTAGAAACATAATCATGCCTCCTTATCTGTTAGAGTGGAGACATTATGGGAATCTGGTCCAGCTTATACTGGGTCCCATGGGTCCTTGAAAAAAATCTGTTGTTTATTTCCTCAGTGTCAAAATGTATAACTGAAATAGACACACTTGGTAATTGGCACAACCCTCTATCATACCCAAGCCCCTTCCTGCCCAAGGACCATATTGGATTCTTGATCTATGAGGTAAAAACTATTGTAGTAGTCTTAACCAAGTAAAAGCCCCTAAAACTTTCCCTAATCCTTCACATCTTAATATTAAAATAATAAGTATGAACAAAAACTCATATCTTGAGGGCAATGGCAGAAATTAGTGCTATTCTTAAAGCCTTAAAGAATTAAGTTGTGTAAATCCCACTTATCTCCATTTAATTTACCATTCTGGACATTGCAAATGCCAGATGAGTTGTAGAGGATGACAATGGATCACTGCAGACTCAACCAAGTAATAGATCAGTTGCAGCCACTGTGGTTGAAGTGGCATCTTTGCCAGAATGGATTAAACTAGCTTCAGGTACATAGTATTTGGCCATTGATCAGACAGATGCATTATTTTTCATTTATAACCAAAAAGAGGAACAGAAACAGTTTGTATTCATTTGACTGGACAGTATATTACCATCTTGTTCCACTGTTGCATCAATTCTCCCCTCAGCTGTCATAATATAGACTTGATAAACATCTTATAGAACATTATGCTGGCCCAATGTCTTTTCATATCATACTAAACAGAATAAATAGCAAGAAATGGCTATTTATGGCAAGTTGGAGAACTTGGTAAGGACTCATGTACTCTAGAGAATGGAGAATAAAGCCAATAAACACTCAGGGACTCTTTGCATCCTCCACATCATGCACTTCCTCTAAATTAAATAACAAATTATTTATTTTTCAATTTCTACCATACAGAAGAAAACCTTTGCAGATCTTTTCAAGTTGTAAATACAGCATTTTCCACATCTGGGAACACAGCTTGACCAGTATATTTTGGGTGCTGCCAAAGGCTGCCAATATTGAGTTAGGCCCAGGGCAAGAAAGAGTCCTGTAGCAAATCCAGGCTGAAGTATGAGTGCTCTGCCACTTGAGCTATATGACCCAGCAGGATCTGTGGTATGAGATATCAGTGGTGGAGAAATATACCATGTGGAGTTTATGCTAAGTCTCAAAGGGGGGAAACTACACAGTATGTCCACAAGATTTGGGGGCAAGAATCTGCTATTTGAAGCAGAGAATTATACATTTTTTGAAAAATACCTCCTGGTATATCACCAGGCCCTGGTAGAGACAGAATATCTTTCCATGGGACACCAAATGTTTATTTGGACAGAACTGTATGTTAGAAGCTGGATTTCGTCAGACCCATTATATTATAAGGTAGAGTACATCTAAGATGATAGAATGGAAGATGTTCACCTGGATCAAACCTCAACAGGACCAAGGGCACAAGCAATATGAATGAGCATATAGGCCAGATACCCACTTTCTCTACCTATATTGACCCAGCAGCTCTCATTCACTCTGCATCTGTGACATCATCAGTCATCCTTTATACCAGCTGACAGAAGAGGAAAAAGCCCTCTGTATGGTTTATAGGAGATTCAGCTGAAAATAGACAGTGGTTGTCTGTAGTACCCAACATATAGAACATACTACCCAGACATGTTTTTGAAAGAGGGTGGTGATAAAAAGCCCTTTCAATGGGTAGAGTTTCAGGCAGTATATCTGATATCCTACTTTGTGGTTTAATGTATGAAACATACACAAACACATGAGAAGTGGTGAATGGCTTGGTTGTCTTGTTTGGGCCCTGGAAGAAGAAAGATTAGAAGACTGGGAGCAAAGAAATCTGGAGTGGAAGCACATGAATGAATATATGGTGTGTACACAAAGTGTGAAGATCTTTGTATTGCATATTATACCCACCAGGGAGTATCTACCATTGAAGAGGCACTGGACAACCAAAAAATTGTGGAAATCAATGAGCTTCTGTTCTCGTTCATTCCAATGCTACACATGGATGCATGAAACGAGTAACCATGATCGCAGGGATGCAAGTTATGCATGGGCCCAACAGCACTTCAGAAGTGTCAACTGCCAGTAGCAGAGACCAAAGCTGAGCTACAAATACAGCACCATCCCTTGGGAAAACCAATATCTACTTGATGACAATCTGACCACATTTGAGCCCTTCTGTCAAGGAAGAGCTGTAGGGGTGCCTGTGTGGCTCAGTTGGTTAAGCCTCTGACTTCAGCTCAGGTCATGATCTCATGTTCATGGGTTCGAGCCCCGCATTGGGCTCTGTGCTGACAGCTCAGAGCCTGGAGCCTGCTTCAGATTCTATGTCTCCCTGTCTCTCTGCCCCTCCCCCTCTCATGCTCTGTCTCTCTCTGTCTCAAAAATAAAAATGAAAACATTAAAAAATTTTTTAAAAAAAGGAAGAGCTGTGATTCATTTTTATAGGAATAGACACATATTCCAGACAGGAGTGTTTTGCCTTGCCTGCCTCCAAGGCTTTGGCCAGCACCACTATTAGAGCTTATAGAATGTTTGATTCCCAAGCAAGGATCCGTCTGTATCATACCAACAGACACACTTTATAGCAAAGGAGGAGGTCTACGACCATAGACTCACTGCTCATAATGCATACTACATTACCTAGGAGTTGCCAGCCTGAGAGAATAGAGGGGCAGCCTGTTGAAGACTCAGCTGAAGACACAGCTCAAAAATAATACTTTACCAGTATGGGGTTTCACCCTCTAGGAGAACATACCTTGAATCAAAGACTTTTTAATGGTGCTATATCCTTACTGGTAAAACATATAGTTTAGGAGCCAAATGTGGAGGAAACAGGAATGACCCCATTAGCCATCACTCCTATTGATCCATTTGGGAAATTTGTGCTTCTTATCCTTCAGTTTTAGAGATTCTTATTCTCCAAAGGGAAGCATTTCCATCAAAGGACACAGCCCAAAGTCCCCTTGAACCATAAGCCAAAGCTGTCATCTCAGCATTTGGCACTCCTTGTATCAGAGAACAGCAGACAGAAGATGAATTTCAATTTTGGTAGAAATAATGATGCTGATCAGGAGGGGGAGGTAGTGCTGCTGTTACACATGGTAAGATGAATGAATACAGCTTTGATCTGAATGATTCACTTGGGTACTTCTTGGTAAGCCTTTGCCCTACATTGAGTGTAGATAGAAAAGTGTGGTAATTAAAATCAGAGAAGAGCATAGTGATAAGATCTCAGGGATAAGGATCTGAGTGACATCACCATGAAAATTATGGAGACCAGACAGACTGCTGGTTGAGGCTGAGAGGAATCTAGACCGGGTAGTAGAGGAGGGAGACAAAGTGCATCTGTTGCAGCATTGAGACCAACTCTAGCAGAGGAGGCTCTGGTTTTCCTCACTAGCCTTCCTCTTCCAAGCTCCCCCAGGAAGAGACATCTGCAGGAATCCTGAAGGAGCTGTCCCCAGAACCTACAGGAAGAAGTATATTCAAATGGTGCCAAGAATAGGCTGTGGTGGAGCATGTGATGTGCTACCCTACTGCCTTCCAGGATGAAGGAGTTAGTGTCCAGCTGCTGGAAAGGCTGCTGAGAGATGCCACCAGCTGTCAGCCCTATTTGAGAGTTGTTTCAGCCAAAGGAAACTGACTCCCAAGGTCACCCCTCTTTCTGGGCACAGCCTGTACTCAGTGACTGTCAGTGTGGGGGCATGTGCCCCCTGGATCTTGCCCCAACTTGGATCAACTCTGAACTGTTAGCATGAGCTGGCAGGCTGCTGATAACCTTGAATGAAGTTCCATTTCTCTCTCTGCACAATCAGCTTTCTGTCCTTCACTGGCATTGCTACCGCTGTTTCTGTGCAAGACCGGCCTAGCCTAACATTTTTGCTAGGGGTGGCAACCCACACTGTTGAGGAAAGAAAATCTAGACTGGGAGTGGAGGGCTGAAATTACTGGAGCCATATTTTTCCCTCCTGTAAAGTTTGGATCTTGAAAATCTGGGACAATTAAGCTATGTGGAGCCAAGGGGGTAGGTTGTGTAGAGTGTTTGGTTGGGGGGGGGCAAGGTTAGTGGACAAATGGTAGGGGAAATTCATCATTTATAGAGAGAAAGAGAGAAAGAGAGTGAGTGTTGGAGAGAGTCCCTGATCTGCCTACTTTCTATTTCCCAGCTCTAGTTCATTAAAGCCCAGCATGCTTTCTGACATTTCTCTGAATCAGACCCCTACTTCTCCTGAATCTCCAGATATGTACAAACAAACAAACTGCTCTGAATTAGCTTGAGGTGGTCACTCTCTTTGCAACCAAGAGTCATCACTGAACAATTATATAGTATCTTTAGCTTTCTAAGCTGTTTTTATATGTGTTTTTGAATTAATATAAAGATTCAGAATCTGGGCAAATGCTTTAGATGCACAGAATGGGAATGAATTGAAATTTGTATTGGTGAGACAGCACCCCGTTGAGAATATTCCAATTCCATATGAACTCTTGGCCTACAAGTGAAGTAGAAGTAGGACAGAATTACCACTCACTTTGTTTTTCTTTCATTCAAATGTCTTTGGATCAAGGAGAAGTCCACGAGAATGGAAAAGTTGCTTCATTCTTCCCACTGAGACATTTTACAAAGAGGCAGGTTTGGGGGTGAGGGGCAGAGAGAACAAGAGTGAAATCTCACTAACATTGTTTAGTAAGGATAAATTTATACTTAGAATTCTGATATATTTTTCACTTCTAATTTCAAAAATTAAGCATCATAAAGAAAAATATTTGAGGAATGATGTGCCATTATCAAAATAAATATGGGAAGTTGTTTTAGATGTGCCACTATGCAAAAGCTGTTCTGGTGGACAGGGTGCAATAGTTTTGTGCCTGAATTCAGGATGCCTAGAAATGGCCAGGCAGGTAGCCATGACAGCAAGAAGGGAGATTATTGACAGACCAGTTGTTTTCACAGTGAGAACTGCCTCCACCAGCAACACCATCACATAGGAACTTGTTGGAAATGCCCACCACCCCATCCCTACCCTGGGAGTTGCCCTAAACCCTAACCTCCTGAAAATAGTATACTGTGAACCCCATTGACATGGGATGTCAGTGACTGGGGTTATTTGGTTTTATGTTCCTGGATTGATGTGGTTTGGGAAGAAGAACTACTCTTTGCCTCAGGTTTTAAGAATAGAGGTTGTAAGAGTTCAGTGTCTATGGATTCCAGGAAACTGAAAACTTGTTGCCTTAGCTTCAGGTAGTTTATAGTTTATAAGGTTAGCTGAGGTTGACACTGCTCAGATGGTAGAACATGGGAAACCAGGAAAGCAGAAGTGGAGCAGGAAGCGTGAGTTAGAGTCTTACTTTGCACTCTTGCTTCTAGTTTATCCATGCATTCCTTTGAAACATGGTAAATTTTACTTAATGATGGTAAAAGACCTTTCTGGGCCAAATATTTTAATTTCATAATCACAGGGTCTTTTAACTAAGTTTGTTTTCTGAACACTTTCCTATTAGAAATTAACTAGAATATACACCCCCTATGTGGAGACTACATATAACTTTCTGACTTGCTGAGTCATCTGAATCCATTTGCTGCAAACCAGTAGATTAGCTATATTCAATCTGGGCCAAAAACAAAAATCACCAGACTGAAATTAAACTCCAAAAAGTAGTAGCAGGACACAGAAAATGTGTATTTATTTCCCCATCTTCCTTGAGTCTTCATGAATTTTGTTAGGTTTTCTGAAAATTCCTCTATCCAAAGCCATGTCTATTTATTACTCCTTTATTAGATGGTCTACAGTTGTGTGAGAAAAACTGGCATTAAAACGCTAGCATCTATTATCATAAAGTGGTTAAACCATTAAGTTTTCATTAAATCTCAAAGTATTAGTACACTAATAGTAAGATAGCATGTTAATGAATCACAACTTTGTTGAACTTCGAAGTGAAAATCTTAAGTGACTACAACCTCGTATTACCAGAGTTACTTAGCATCACCTGAGAAGGGGAAAATGGTTAATGGATTACAGTTAAATAAATATGCACTTTACAAACTTTCCCACTGTCTTTTTATTTTTTCTCTTACATTGTACTTATTATACCAAGTGAGTGAGGAAATGTAAGATTGATTTTAATCTAAATTTGATTTCTCAATTCTAAAAACTTGATTAGAGTTTGGGTCTCTGGGGAGATGCATAGAACTTGCCACCAAGAATATGAGCTGGTTTGGCTAGGGAAATGAGTAAGAAACAAGGCTCAAGGTCTCTGTCGTTATCATAATCAGTATATTTCATCTAGCTCCATCTTGTTCAGATATCCATGCAAAAAGTGGCGAATTTCCACATGGTCCTTGAAATTTCTCATGACCACTTAACCCTGTGTGATCTCCTCTGCACACTTACATGTACCACTTACTTGACAATGATCACCTACTGCCCCAAATCTCATATTTGTTTTGCTCTGACAGCTGACTTGTAAGCCACACAAGCCCAGAGCCATAGATGCTTGGAAAAATTAGGAAAAATCTAGACTAGCTTCCTACTCACTTGGGTCAATAAATATTTATTGCTTTTAATGTACTATGCTACATTACTCAAAGATCTTCCATAGCAAGAACAACAAAATGTTTCCCCAAGAATCTCAGAAGTCATGCAACTCAGCAATATTCTAGAGAATGTTGTTCTCTAAGGCATGCTTGAAAAGAAAGCTATAAAGGGAGAAAAGAATATTACAAAATTAAGCAGAAGTAAATCGTGCCACATCAGAATAGACGCATACATAAGTAAAGAAAGCCAGATGGTTTTCTTCATTAGAGAGATATGGAATCTGATACCAACATGCAGAAAGAATTTTGGTTGTCAGCTTTTCTTCAATTCTAAACTTCACCTTAAAGTACAAGTTAAATTGGTTCTTCCAAAAAATTCTCCTAAGTGTTTTATAATGATTTTGAGTTTGAGATTTAGCTGGTATTTTCTTTATATATATTATAGCTTCCTGGCTTTGGAATAAATCCATGCTCTCTCTTTAAACAATGTTTCTTTTAGTTTATGTAAGTCTAGATATTAAATCTTGCTTCATGTCATACTTTCTGTAGTTTTCTAGGGTCCAAAGGGCTAGAATTCCATGTTTCTCTGTCTCTGATTTTTTTTCTGGTCTTAACTATCTATTGTTTCTTTTCCTATTGATGGTGTGTACACTTGCCCTTGGTGTTTTAGGATATTATGTTATTGGCTTTATTGCTTAGTGTCAATATAATATGTAATTATAGTTAAAACCCTGTCATGGGGGTTGAGAAGCATGTTTTTATTATAAGAGATTTGATGGTAAAGTAAAAAACTTTATTAAGACTTTATCTTGGCTATGTAATAACAGATTTACAGTGTATAAAATATGACAAATATTTGTAATTCTTGAGAATTCCAATGATGTCAAGTACATGGGAACTCTCTGTCCATAATTTGGCAATAAACTTTATCTGAATATATTCTCTGATATCTGTGACATGCATCCCTTTGCAGTTCTATCACTCAATTTATTGTGATACTATATGTAATACTTAAAATCTGGTTACTGGCCTTTAAGGTGATTTCTCTCCATTCCTTAGGAGAATGTCATCTCCTCAACTCACAGACACATTTGTACCAAGGTAAGTAACTGAGGCTTTTTGAATGAGTTAGAGCTAATAATTAGTCATGTCACCAATTGCAGAAACCTTAAAGGTGTATCTCCAGAAGCAGTATGGTTGCATATGTGTTAGTAACTAAATGTCCATGAGCCCCTAGGGAATCAGTGTAAAGGCTTCAGGGAGCCCAGAAACCCTCTGAAATATTGGCTATTTGTGCATTTGTTCATTTTATTTCTAGATAGATTGAGCATTCTATCAAATTCTTAACAAGGGTAAGAATCATGACACTAAAGGAAGGCAGCATAGGAAAACTGCATGGAAACTTCAGTGTAAAAACCTGTGTTTAATTCATTAATGTAAGAGTGTTAGAAGATAGCGACCCCAGGAAGCTGGCTGACAGTGCTATTTACCTTTTAGACAAATTCCATTCTTTATTGTTTCTCATTATTTTGAAACTTACCAGCACCGAGACGTGGCATTCTACTCATTCATTCATTCATTCTATATGGAAAAGGCTGTGATTTATTGCAAAGCATACTTTTAAAAAACGTTTGTTTATTTATTTTGAAGGAGAAAGAGAGCATGAGCGGGGGAGGGCAGAGAGAGAGAGGGAGAGAGAGAATCCCAAGCAGGCCCCGAGCCGCAGCTGTCAATGCAGAGCCCAACATGGGAGCTCCATCTCACAGCTGTGCAATCATTACCTGAGCTGAAATCAAGAGTCGGAGACTTAACCAATTGAGCCACCCAGGTGCCCTGCAAAGCATAATTATATAGCAAATTGCAAGAAAGGTAAAATAATATTCAAAACCAAAACTTAAATTTAATGGCTTAAGCCCAAGATTCCATTACTTTTTCAAATTCTCAGAAGTAGTATCAGTGGAAGAATGCTTTTTCTTTTCTTTTGTTTTTTTCCTTTTTGTGATGTTTCCCCCTTTTTGATTTATTCTTCTTTTTCTTGTTTCTTTTCAAACTTCTTCTGATATTTTTTTCTTTTGTTTTGAAGTGTCCTCTTTTGTGGAACTGGATGGGTAAGACAAGACCTTTTTTCTTTTTTTTAACTGACTCATCAATGTTCCAGAGCCTCAGTCAAGGGAGGCATGGGTTGGGGGGCGGGGGAAGAAACACTACCACCTCTTCCAAGCCATGAAAGCCAGTTCAGAAAGGATGTGTTGGCTTTAGAAAACATTTCTGGAAAAAGACTGTTGGCAGTGTTGCTATCCCTGGTGTCAAGAAGTTCATTGGACAGTTCCCTATATGGGTGGGTTTGAGATGGTTTGGATAGTTGAAGAATCCAATCTCCAGGCAGAGGGAAACAGTGGAAGTTATTTTTGCATATTAGATGTTTCACATTTGATAGGAAATAAAGTCTCACTGAAACCCTCCTGGCTGTCTTTTTATCATTCTAGGTAAGAGTACCATCTTAGCTAGAGAAGGGCAAACACCTATTTTTTATAGGCTTCGGAACATTGGGATTTTTGGGGGGGATTTTTTAAAATAAATATGAGCAAAAATATGAAAGACTTCACGAATTTGCATGTCATCCTTGTGCAGAGGCCATGCCAATCTTCCCTTTATCATTCCAATTTTAGTATGTGTGCTGCAAAAGTAAGCACTGGAACATTGGGATTTTTAAGGCTAAAGTACTCAGATGTGGTCTGTGCTATGTTTTCCCTCCATCAGCCCTACGCTCCCATCATTTCTCCTTCTTTATGCCTACACAAAATGAGAGAACTCCTGAAGAGAACTCTGAATTTACCCAATAAAATTATATAACAGTTACTCAGACAAAGCAGTTACCCAGTTAAAACTTCTATCACATGTGAATTTATTCCAAAACATCTTAAGACATGATTGTCTTAAGATTTGCTTAAATACTCCCAAATAGACTAAAATGTGTGCTCTTCATGACGGCTCTTGGGGCCTGATGGATAGGTCCTAGGGATCCCCTGTGCGGGGGATAGTGAAGGGTCAGGGACATCAGACAGAAACTCCTCTGGGCTGTGTAGATGAATACAGATTGTCAAACTTCTTGGAGTTGACCATGTCCTCCAGATCTCTGTGAAACAGAGAGCTACCTCCTTCCCCATCTTCCTCGACTGAATACACACTAGTCTTCAAAGGGACTTTTAATTGCCCGTTCATGGTTTCTTTCCTAAGTGTCTCGAACCAGAGCAGAGAGTGTTTGGAAGTAAGTTCTGGTATAACATACGGGCTACCTTGGAAGTATTCCTTCAGAAAGTGACAGTTAAATGTTCCTTCCTTCCATAATGCTACGCTCCTTCTTGGCAATTCTTATCATGTTCTAACCCTTCCCATACAACTCTCTTTAACAATCTGCTACTCAGTGTCTCCACATTCTCCATCTGGACACAGTGAACTGATCCAAGACTTTGCTCAGTCTTATATGCCTTTTTAGTCCAGTCCTGGGGTATCTGGGCTGGATGTCCATGAACTTCACCTGCTCTAAAAAGTCGTGTCTTATACCTGAAGTGAACCTTCTTATATGAGGGAAAATGGAGTTGGGGTGGTGAAAGTTTCTTTAATTCTTGTTCTACCTCTGCCCAATAACAGATCTGTGGTCTCATTTGCTCCTGAAGTTTTTGACACAAATATTATGATGACATGAGAATTATTTTTTTCTTTCAATAATCTACCAAGTCTAATTGGCACAAAAAACAGACACACAAACCAATGGGATAGAATAGAGAACCCAGAATTAGACCCACAAGTGTATGGTCAATTAATCTTTGACAAAGCAGGAAAGAGTATCCAATGGAGAAAAGACAGCCTCTTTAACAGGTGGTGCTGGGAGAACTGGACACCAACATGCAAAAGAATGAAACTAGACCACTTTCTTACATCATACACAAAAATAAACACAAAATGGATGAAGGACCTCAATATGAGAGAGGAAACTATCAAAACCCTATAGGAGAAAGCAGGAAACAACCTCCTCGACCTCAACTGCAGCAATTTCCTACTCGACACATCCCCAAAGGCAAGAGGATCAAGAGCAAAAATGAACTATTGGGACATCAAGATAAAAAGCTTCTGCACTGCAAAGAAAACAATCAAGAAAACTAATAGGCAACTGACGGAATGGGAAAAGATAGTTGCAAATGACATATCAGATAAAGGGCTAGTATCCAAAATCTATAAGGAACTCACCAAACTTCACACCTGAAAAACAAATAATCCAGTGAAGAAATGAGCAGAAGACATGAACAGACACTTCTCCAAAGAGGACATACAAATGGCCAACAGACACATGAAACGATGCTCAGCATCACTCATCATCAGGGAAATACAAATCAAAACCACACTGAAATACCACCTCACACCAGTCAGAGTGGCTAAAATGAACAAATCAAGAGACTGTAGATGCTGGCGAGGATGTGGAGAAACGGGCACCCTCCTACACTGTTGGT
>JAQQST010001448.1:0-12590 GCA_028646485.1 Cryptoprocta ferox | reverse complement strand
AGCTTTGCCACAAAACACAGCTTAAAAATAAAATAATGGAAAGAAACAGAATTAGGCAAATAGTTATTTTTGCACTTGAACTGAAACGTACTGTACTGTAAATTATCATGACTCATTTTAAGTGACCTTTAAAATCAGATGTATTTATTATGCTTATGTAACTATAGAAATAAAGAAGTGGATGACAGGCTGAACCTCAAAAAAAAATAATAAATTTTTTAATGTTTATTTCTGAGAGAGAGAGAGAGAGAGAGAGACAGAGCGTGAGCAGGGGAGGGGCAGAGAGAGAGGGAGACACAGGATCCGAAGCAGGCTCCA
This sequence comes from Cryptoprocta ferox, assembly GCA_028646485.1. NCBI lineage: Eukaryota > Metazoa > Chordata > Mammalia > Carnivora > Eupleridae > Cryptoprocta > Cryptoprocta ferox. Next base: position 12,272 of record JAQQST010001448.1, on the reverse strand, counting down.
GGCTCTGAGCTGTCAGCACAGAGCCTGACATGGAGCTTGAACCCATGAACTGGGAGATCATGACCTGAGCCAAAGTCAGACGCTTAACCAACTGAGCCACCCAGGTGCCCCTGAATAATATTTTATTTTATGGATGTATGTACCACTGTTTGTTTATCCATTCACATTTTGAAGGACACCTTGGTTGCTTCCGGTTTTTGGCACTTATGAATAAAGCTGCTATAAACATTCATATGCAGGCTTTTGTGTGTATATAAGTTTTCAGTACATTTGAATAAATAGGAGCACAATTGCTATATATCATATGGTTAGAATATGTTTAGCTTATTTATGGTTAGCTGCTGACTGTCTTCCAAAATGGCTTCACCATTTTGCCCTCCCGCCAACAATGAATGATAATACTTGTTGCTCCATATCTTTGCCAGCATTCAGTGTTGTCAGTATTTTGGGTTTTAGAAATTTTCATATCTGTATAGTGGTATATCATTGTTATTTTAATTTGCAGTGCTCTAATGACATGATATTGATCATCTTTTTCTATACTTATTTGCCATCTGGATTTCTGTGTGTGTGTGTGTGTATGAGGTGTTTGTTCAAATCTTTTGCCTACTTTCCTATTGTTGAGTTTTTGGAGGTCTTGTGTATTTTGGGTATAGTGGTTTTATTAGATACGTGTTTTGCAAACATTTTCTCCCAGTATGTGGCTTGCCTTTTCATTCTCTTAAAGTCTTTGGCAAAGGGGAGCCTGGGTTAAGCGTCTGACTTTTGATTTTGGCTCAGGTCACGATCTCATGGTTTATGAGATCGAGTCCTGTGTCAGGGCTGTGCACTAACAGCATGGAACCGGCTTGGGACTCTTTCTCTCCCTCTCTCTCTCCCTCTCCCTGCTCTCACTCTCTCTCTTTAAAAATAAATAAATAAACTTAAAAAAAGAAAATCTTTTTCAGAGGAGAAGTATTTAATTTTAATGACGTCCAACTTATCAAGATTTTCTTTTATGAATCAGGATTTTAGTTTTGTGTCTAAAAACATGTTGCCAATCCTGAGGTCACATAGATTGTCTTTTCTGTTGTCTTCTAGAAGATTTACAGTTTCATATTTTACTTCAGATGTATGATCTATTTTGGTTAATTTTTGTGAAAATGTAAAGTCAATATCTAAGACACTTTTTTTTCTTTCTTCTTTTTTTTTCTGCATGTGACTGTCATGTTTTTTCAGCACCACTTTTTGAAAAGACTATCCTTTCTCCATTGGACTGCTTCTGCTCCTTTGTAAAAGATCAGTTGACTACATTTCTGTGGTTCTATTTCTTCATTCTCTATTCTCATTGATCTACATGTCTACTCTTTCACCAATACGACACTATAATAAATCTTGAAGTAGGTAATCTGTCCTCTGATTTTGCTCTTCTTCAATATAGTCTGGGTCTTCTGCCTTTCTTTATAAACTTTAGAGTTTGTCAATTTTCACAAAATACCTTGCTGAGATTCTGATGGGGAGTGCATTGAATCTATAGATCAAATTGGGAAGAATTGACATTTTAATGACGTTGAATTTTCCTCTCCATGAACATACATATTTCTCTGTTTATCCAGAACTTTTATTTCTTTCATCAGAGTTTTGTAGTCTCCCTTATATATATTTTGTTAGATCTCACCTAAGCATTTTATTTTTGTAAGCAGTTGTAAATAATTCTGTGTTTTAAATTTCAAATTCTGTTTGTTCATTTCTGGAATATGGGAAAGCAATTGCCTTCTGTGTATTAACCATGTCGTGTATACTGCACCTTTGCTTTGTATGTTGCTTATTAGATACAGGAATTATTTTGTTGATATGGGGAGAGGATTTTCTATATAGACAATAATGTCATCTGCAAAAAGAGACAGTTTTATTTATTCCTTTCCAATATTTATAGCTTTTATTTTGTTTCTTGTCTTATTATATTAAGTAGAACTTCCAGTATGAAGTTGCATAAAAGTGGTGAAAAGCTGCACCATTTTCTTGTTCTTATCTTTGAGGGAAGCATCTAGTTTTTCACCATTATTAGTATGATGATAGCAGTAGTTTTTGTTTTGTTTTGTTTTGTTTTTGGTAAGTGTTCTTTATCAAGTTCAGGTTGTTCTCTTTTCCTAGTTTGCTGAGAGCTTTTATCATAAATGGGTGTTATATTTTTTCAAATGCTTTTTATGCATCAGTTCAATACAATGATATGATTTTTCTTCTTTAGCTTATTGATTAGATGGATCCCATTAATTGCTTTATGAATGTTGATCCAACCTTGCATAACCAGGGTAAATTCCACTTGGTCATGTTATACAATCATTTGTATACATTGTTCTATTTTCTTTGCTAATATTGAGGATCTTTGCATATTAATGAGAGATATACATTTGTGGTTTCCCTTTCTTGTAATGTCTTTGTCTGGACTTTGTTTTAGGATAATGCCTCACAGTATAAGTTAGACAATATGGTTCCTGCTTCTATATTCTGGAACAGATTTTAGAGAACAGGCATCATTTATTCTTTAAAAGATGGATAGAATTCACCAGTGAAGACATCTAGGCATTGTGCTTATTGTTTTGAATTGTTATAATAAATAATTCAATTTCTTTAAAGGCTATTCAGATTTTCTGTTTCTCTGCCTCAGTGAATTCTGGCACATTGTGTCTCTCAATAAATCGATCCATTCATCTAAATTACCAAATTTGTGCCTATACAGATGTTCATAATATTTTTTAATTATGTAAATGTCCATGGGTTTAGTAGTGGTGATCCCTCTTTCTTGATATTAGTAGTTTGAGTCTTCTCTCTTTTTTTCTTGGTTAGCCTCGGTAGGCATTCAGCAATCTTATTAATCCTTTCAATGAATCAGATTTTGATTTCTTTGATTTTCCCTATTGTTTTCCTAATTTCAGTTGTATTGAGTTCTGTTCTTATTTTTATTATTTTCCTAGAGTCTTATTTTCCTAGAGTCTGAGGGTAGAAACAGACCATCGATTTTAGATCTTCTCTTCTTATATATGTTTTTGATGCTATTTCATACTATTTGTGATGTATCCAGCATATATTGATAGGTTGTGTTTTCATTTTAATTAAAAATCTTTTTAAATTTTTCTTGAAACTTCTCATTGATCTGCATATTATTGAAGAGTCTCAAAATCTGTAAATAATTTGGGATTTTTCCAGCTATCCATGTAACTGATTTCTAGATCAATTCCACTATGTTCAGAGAGCATACTTTGTATAATGTCTGTTCTTTTAAATTTTAAACGGAAATGTCTGTTCTGTTAAAGTGAGCTTCATGGACCAGAATGTCATCTATCTTGGTGAATGTTCTATGTGAGCTGGAGAAGAATGTGTATTCTACTGCTGTTGGATGAAGTATTCTATAAATGTCAATTAAATCCAGTTGATTGATGGTCCTGTTCAGTACAACTACATCTTTACTGATTTTCTGCCTGCTGTATCTGTCCACCACTAATAGAGGAGTGCTGAACTCTCCAAGTATAGTAGTGGATTCATCTGTTTTTCTTTTCAGTTCTATTGCTTAACATATTTTGACACTCTGTTATTAGGCATATAGATCTTAAGGATTGTTATGTTTTCTTGAATAATTGATCCTTTTATTTTAGGTAATGCTGCTCCTTATAGTGTTCATTGCTTTGAAGTATGTACTGTCTGAAATTAAGATAGCTACTCCTGTTTTCTTTTGAGTAGTGTCAGCCTGGAATATCTTTCTCCATTCCTTTCTTTCTACTTTAGTTGTGTCTTTATATTTAAAGTGGATTTCTTGTAGACAATATGTAGATGAGCCATATATATATTTTTTATTTACTATTCTGAGAATCTCTGTCTTTTACTTGTCTTATTTAGACCATTCACATTTAAAATGATTAATAGTTGCATTTTTTACTACTGTATCTACTATATGAACTATTTTCTATATGCTGCTATTCTTTGTTTCTTTTTTGTTTTCTACTTCTTCTGCTTCTTTGGTTTTAATTGAGAATTTTATATGATTCAATTCTCCCTCTACCCTTCGCTTATCAATTATACTTCTTTTAAAAAAATTAGTGGTTGCCTTAGAGTTTGAAATACATAGTTATGAGTAATATAAATACCTTTCCAAATAGCAACACAGCTTCACAGATACTGCATGTACCTTATAACAGAGATTTCCCAATTCCTCACTCCATTTACTTATAATATCAGTATCATTTATTTTATTTATCCACAAGCTATTAACTACTAAATACAGTATTGGTTTTATTTTGAACAAGTTGTTAAATCAATTAAAAATAAGAGGAAATTAAGTTTTTTATATATTACATTAACTTATTCCTTCTCCACAATTCTTCCTTTTATTAGGTAGATTCAAGTTTCTGAACAATATCATTTCTCCTTGAATAACTTTCAACACTTCTTACAAGGCAAACTTACTGATGATGATAAGTTTTCTCTATTTTTGTTTGTCTGAGATTGTCTTTTTTTATCCTTGATGCTTGAAGAATAATTTCACTGGAACCAGAATTTTATTTTGGTGGGTTTTTTTTTTTTTTACGTTTATTTATATTTGAGAGAGAAAGAGAGAGAGAGAGAGTGTGTGTGTGTGTGTGTGTGTGTGAGTCAGGGGAGGGGCAGAGAGAGATGGAGACAGAATCTGAAGCAGGCTCCAGGCTCTGAGCTGTCAGCACAGAGTTGGATACAAGGTTCAAACTTATGAGCCACCTTGAGATCAGGACCTGAGCCAAAGTCAGACCCTTCAGCAACTGAGCCACCCAGATGCCCCTGTTGTTTTGTTTTTCTTTCAACACTTTAAATATTTTACTCAGCTCTCTTCTTGCTTATAAAAGAGAAGTTTCTTAAGGAGTTTGATATAACTTTTACCTTGTTTCATTGTAGGTATATTCTTTTTTTTTTTTTAACCTTCCTTCTGGCTTCTTTCAAGATTTTTCTCTTTGTCTTTGGTTTCCTGAAGTTTAAATACAATGTGCCTAGATACAGAACTTTTGGTATTTATCCCGCTTAATGTTCTCTGTGCTTTCTGGATCTGTGGTTTGGTGCCTGTCATTAGTTTTGGAAAATTCTAAGCCATTATTACTTTAACTACTTTTCCTTTTCCTCTCTCTAATTATTTTTCTTCTGGTATGCTACACCTTTTGTAATTATCCTGAAGTTCTTGAGTATTCTGTTTCATAGTTTTCTTCTTTGGTCTTTGAATTTCAGTTTTGGAAGTTAGTATTGTCATTTCTTCTTTTTTTTCCCCCCTTAATGTTTATTTATTTTTGAGAGAGCTCAAGCAGGGGAGGGGCAGAGAGAGGGGAACAGAGGATCCAAAGTGGGCTCTGGACTGATAGCAGTGAGCCTGATGTGGGGCTCAAACTCATGAACCATGATATCATGACCTGAGCCGAAGTCAGATGCTCAACCAACTGAGCCACCCCACTATTGTCATATCTTCAAACTCACTGACTATTTCCTCAGCTGAGTCTGGTCTATTGATGAGCCCATTAAAGGCATTCTTCATTTCTGTTACAATGTTTTTGAATTCTAGCATTTTCTTTTTTTTTTCCTTTGAGTTTCTACCTGTTTGCTTATATTACCCATCTCTTCTTGCATGTTGTCTACTTTTCCCATTAAAGACTTTGGCATGCTATATTTAGCACATTAATTTTCCCATTAGAGTCCTTAGCATAGTTATTTTAAATTCCCAGTTTAATTATTTCAAAATCTCTGCTATATCTTAATCTGGTTCTGATACTTGATCTGTTTCTTCAGACTAATATAGTCTTTTTTGCCTTTTTCTACATAATTTGCAATTTTTGTTGTTGTTACTAAAAACAGTACATGATGTATTAGGTAAAAGGAACTGAAGTTTTATGGTTGTCTGCCTACAAGTTAGAAGCTGTTGTGTCAGAGCCTAAAATTTCCTCTGGTGCTCTTATTTTTGTCTCCTCTGTTTTCTTTGGGTATCCCTAGAGACTCTTTAAAAAAACATCTAAGTCTCGTAGTTCTTAGCTATAATCCCATTTTATTATATAGGAGTATTATTGATGTGCTGGTAGAGTGTGAGGTTTTAGAAGTCTTATGATTAGCTCTCAGTCTTTTAGTGAGCCTGAGTTGGGTGTTTCACTTCCCCCAGATGGGTTAAGTTTTGATAAAATCCCAATAGGTTTTGTTTTGATACAACAGTTTAATAATTTCCCTTGAGGTTAGGCCTTGTTAAAGGGAACAGGGAACTCTGAAGGTATTTCAAAAGAATTACTTCTTTTTCCCTTGACTTGCTGGAAGGAAGTGGGAATTTTTCTCATATCTTTATAGTAAGACTCTAGTAGAGGGTTCCTGAGTTTCTGGGTTCAAAACTCAGAAAAACATGAACATCCCCTAAGACTTAATTTCTAGAACATTTTAACTTTTAAGCTAAATTCCTAATAGTTTTAACTGAATGTTGGCTTAACTGAATAGTTTTTATGTGGAGGGAAAAAACCTGATAGCATTAGCAAACAAATTAATCTATTCAACTCTTTGGATGAATTTATTATCAATTTTCTATATCAGAATTTACATAAAGCTACAAGATTTAATTCTTTCATAGATGAGCACACACATCTCTATTTGATTCACAGAAAAGGCACATTTTTAAACACGTGATCATATGCATACCCACTACATATATGGCCCCAAATACAATATTGAAATTTTCTTGTAGTGAGAGAACATTGTGAAACTTAAGTTGGGCTCTAAAACCAAATGTATGCAACTATAAAAATTATGAAGAATTTAAAAACAGTTACCTACACCCATAACTATATATCTTATTCTAGAAGACCTTAATGACTTTAAAATTAATGTAATTTGTTGATTAATATAACTAAATAAAATGGAAAATAATATTATTTTCACATACACCATATGATGGGTCTAATGGTCAAAACTTGAGTGAACAACATATGGTTTACCATGATCAAAGAAAAGTTTGAAAAGGAATAGCACTTTCTGTTGAAAGGATAATGACAACTCTGTGACAGATATTGCATGTGTAATTATAAAGCACGTACAAAACTTATTACTCTATGCACTGTATTAAGTTTAGAAGCATTGATACATGCTTCTGCTCTTTTTAAAACATATTATAAAATCAATTGAAATAATATTGAGTAAATACTTAGAAACATATGTAATTCTCATAACCATAGTTAAGAAAATATCAATGACAGTATTTAAAATGAATATTTAGTGAACATAAACCAGACAGAGGAAGACAAATACTGCATGGTATCACTTGTATGTGAATTCTAAAAAAAAAAAAAAAAAAAAAAAAAGTCAAACCCACAGAAACAGAGAATACAAAAGTGGTTGCCGGAGGCTGGAGGCTGAGGGAAATTTGGAGAGATTGGTAGAAGGGCAGAAACGTTCAGCAGTAAGATGAATTAAGGTCTGAAGATCTAATGTAAAGCCTGGTGGCTATAGTTTAAAACACAATATTATGTAATTAGATTTGCTAAGAAAGTAGAACTTGAATGTTCTTACAAAAAAAAAAAACAAGATGAATATGTGAAATGATGGATGTGTTAATTAACTAGATTTCAGGAATTCTTTCTCAGTGTATACATTAAACCAAGTCACCACAATGTACAATTTAAACATCTTACCATTTTATTTTATTTACCAATTGTACTTCAATAAACCTGAAAAAATTAAGAAAAAGAGAGAAAAATAACATGTAAAAGCCATTTGGGAAGAAATGAAGTTGGATCCATACCTCAGAAAAGTTAAATTAAAATTGATTTAAAGTTAGCTTGGTTTTCATATGATAATTGAGTGTCTGTATATACACCGATTGATCCTTAGGAAAACAAACCCAAGCATTTTTATTTACATTAAAAATAGTCTCCAGAGTTAACAGTGTAATTAAACCTGCTACCCAGTTCCTCATAAAAGAGGCTGGGGAGTGATGATCTATGTGTCTGAGATAGTTTGAATGTTCCAGAGCGTTGGTATGTCTGCACTAGTCACTGTGCAGGCTTGTCTGTTTCTGGAGTCTTCCTTCTTACTAGATTTCTTAGGGGTAGCAAATGTAGCTTCCTATTTCTTCTATACCTCCTTCTAGTTTTAGGTATAATTTTGTTCCACTGGTGTACGAGCTCACTTGAGGACAGCGATGGTTATGGCCGAGGTGATGATGAAGGATGGTGCCTCTCACTGGCTCCAAGGCAATTCTGGATTCCGCAGTTCTTGGAAAATCCCACTGCTTGTGTACTTCAGCCTGTTTCTAAGAATTATGGCATCTAGCACCTCCCCAAGAACCTGTCGTGTAGGAATGTTATCCTGGATCCCTGCTCTAGTATCGTCTGTCCTTTTTCTATTCTGTAAGGAAGAGAAATTCCACTTGAATGATCTGCCCATGTTAGATCACAGCTTGGGCAGCAGGTGATCTGGATGGCAATTTACTGCTACTTCCTCACTGGCTCTCTCCAGATAGAGTTCAGGTCCCTGAGTAACCACTTAATGGCTGTATAGCATTTGGCAAGTCCCTCACCTTCTCATAGACCTAACGCTCTACAAATAAAAATGAGAGGAAATTAAGATAAATATAGGAAAAGAAAAAGAAGGATACCTATATCACAGAGTATTTGGAGATTTAAATGAGATGATGCTATTAGTTCAATGTATCATGTAGAATGAACACTGAATAGAAGGTATGTTTTACCTATTATCTTTTTCTTTCTAAAATGTAATGTAAAAATGCTGAGAAAGGTTTCCCCAGGTTCGATTAGTGTGTTTTTATGTAGATTCTGAATACTTGTTCAGACACTGTTTGGATGATCGTGCCATGACAGTTTTACCCAGTTGAACTAGATTATAAAACTTAATCTTGTTAAAACTAGAATGTGAGACTCATGAAGGCAGAAATGGAGTTTTATTAATTCCACACCACCACCACCACCCCATGCTCTGCTTAGTCCCTAAAAGTGCTCAATAAATATTATTTTATAAATTGAACTCTGAAAGCTATGCTTTTGGAATTATAAAGAAAATATGAGTCTCGGGGCACCTGAGTGGCTCAGCCGGTTAAGTGTCCGACTTCGGCTCAGGTCATGATCTCATAGTTCATGGGTTCGAGCCCCGCACCAGGCTCTGTGTTGACAACTCAGCCTGGAGCCTGCTTTGGATTCTGTGTCTCCCTCTCTCTCTGACCCTCCTCAACTCATGCTCTGTCTCTGTCTCTCTCAAAAATAAACATTTTTTAAAAATTAAAAAAAAAAGAAAAAAGAAAATATGAGTCTCTGAGCAATGGGAAGCATGCCTCGGGAGGTAGTTAGATAGGTGACTATTTAAGAGTTATTGTATAAAATGATTGTTTTCCATTTTCTTATAATGCAATCTTCCCACTTCAGTGGGAGTATAACATATAAATATTATGGTTACAAATAGGAATCTAGAAATTTGTATCGCCCTTACTGTGCCATGAAAATTATCCTTTATAAATTCAACTCTGACAATGACAAGGACTCTTGAAGCATGCCTTGTGAGCACTGTCCCTAATGACAGAGAGAAGCAAATAAAAGAAAACATTCTCAGCATGATCGGGCTCTGGGATAAACCTTTGTCACTACCCAGGAAGAATTATGAATCTGAGGCCAAAACAGAGGTAATACATGGAGTTTCTGATCCCCAAACCTGTTTTTAATGCAGCTTTAAAGAAGAATTCTGCTCATTTTCTTGATTTACTAAGTCAGTAACCCAGACTTTAATTTTTCCTCAAATTTTATATCACATCTCTATTTTTTATTCTCTTGCACACCCTCCATGTCTTTTTTCATTCTGTATCCTCATGCTTCACACAGTTTCTGACATACAGTAGGTGCCCAATAAAAGCTTGCTAAACTTGCTTCAAAAATTTTTTTTAAAATCTATCTTTCATTGCCAGATGATGTAGAATGACTAAATTAGTAATTTTATCTTTACTTATGCTTCTAAAATGTGCTTCAATTTCTACCACCTCTTGAGAACTCAGAGCCTCAGTGTAAATTCACAGTGCAGACAGTAAAAAGCACAGCTGGTAAACCACAGGGCAAATTCGCAAACCCTTGTGTTGCTTGATTTAGTTCAGTTAATTACTGTTTATTTTGAATAATTATGCTATAGTCTGTAGTTTAAAAAACATTTTTGTCTGAGCAAATTGATAGAAATATTTATCAATGTCTTTAGTTAATGCTTTAATTTCCCCCAGATAATCACCGTGGAATGCAAAATTTAGCTTACTAGTCTCCATAATAGGAGTTGATATATGCTTAGCCTTCTCTTTTAAATATTTTTTGCTTTATCTTGGTTTTGATGAAGCAATGAATGTTAGTGGTAAACCTGGGAATTCTGACTACCATCTGTCTGATCCACCTGCTAAGCCCTTACGTCAACTGATGCTCAGGTGTCATTGAACAAAGGCACTGCTTCTGGCTTCAAAGTGAATCTGTGAAGTTTTGGTTATAATAGGTTTACATCACTCCCTTTATTTAGCACAGTTTATTTCCCCCAAAACATAGAGATTTAAAGAATAAAACCAGGAGAAAATATTATATTCCTTAAAACTTTCCACTATTCTCAAAATTTTATTTTACACAGTAATTGATTCTGCAAGTTGTATTTCTTCCCCACTGTTGGAGAACAATAATACTGAATAAAGAATGCATTCTTGTTATTGATTGTTGTAAGAATAGGCAAGCACCACATCTTTCAGCCTTCCACTCTTTTTTCTTAAAGTTTATTTATTTATTTTGGGAGAGAGAGCGAGAGAGAGTGCACATGCACAGGCAGAAGGGGCAGAGAGAGAGAGAGAGAGAGAGAGAGAGAATCCAAATCAGGCTCTGCACTCTATGCTGGATCTGACATGGGACTCTCATCTCATGGCTATAAAAGTTCATGACCTGAGCTGAAATCAAGAGTTGGATGCTTAACCAATTGAGCCACCAGGCACCTGATCTTTTCTTTTTTTTTTTAATTTATTTATTATTTTTGAGAGGGAGAGAGAGAGAGAATGGGGAGGGCCAGAGAGAGTGAAAGAGAGGGAATCCCACTGATTTCCACACTGATAGTGCAGAGCCCAAGGCAAAGCTTGAAATCACGAACTTTGAGATTATGACTTGAGCCAAAATCAAGAGTCGGAGGCTTAACAGACTGGGCCACACAGGTGCCCCACAGTCTTCTACTCTTAATCACTTACTTCACCTCTTCCCAATCTATCGTCTTCTCCCTACTGTGGCTTAAGGTGTAGGGAGGATTGGCTAGGATGCCATAGCCTAGAGAGATTTGACTTTGAAGCTGGAACTGATGGTGTTGCTATGGTCATTTCCTGTAGGTGAGGTGCTTGGCCTGAATCGCTCAAGAATATGAAATCCTGCATAAAAATACCACCAAATTTTAGTCCCTTGAGCGGTATTTAATTTGTCCTTAACCAATATCTTCAGTCATAGTAAAAATAAGAATATTTCTATAAACACAAAGGAATCACTGAAAGATGTGCTACCTTCCTTCTCTGCATGCCGGTTAACTAGTCCTCATAAATCATTGCTGCTTTGTTCGGTGTGTCTCCATGTCCTTGCATTAGTCCTCTAAGTTTGATAGTCAATTCTCAGGATGGGAATTTTTGATAAACTATGTTATTACATCAATGTTTCAATGGATATTTTCCTGAAGAAAACAATTTATGGTTTTGGTGTTTCGGGGTTGTTTAGAGTTAACCCTGCTGAGTTTATGAATGAGTCAGACCCTAGGAAGAAAAAGAAACCACCCAGTTACATAAGCCTACGTATAAATGTAATCTAAGTAAAAACTTGGTCTGCAAAATTTATTCTCCAAGGCTACACACCTCACATGTGGTGAAGCAAGTCACTCAAGCAACACAGTCCATTGGTAGATAATTTTGAAGGATGTGTTATTAGCAAAATGGAGTAGTGAATATTTTCATATTCTTTTTTTCTAATTAGACTGAATTTGAAATTATGTCAATAGTTTTTTTCTTTCTTCTTTGGAATTCTTTGGAATAAAAAGGTGAAGTTACAACATTCTGTAAAATCAGGAATTTTGTAAAACCAAAGCTCGATTTTATTTTTATTGAAGTTTCAGATGAAGTGTGCTTGTAAGTGGGTGGAATTTGAGAATTAGCATCATACTTGTGAGGTTGTAAACTTGCATTTCCTTTTTCTTTTTCATTTATACTTTTATTTAAATTTCATCAATGGATACATTTTTTAGATTTTTTTAACATTTATTTT
>JAQQST010001447.1:0-12593 GCA_028646485.1 Cryptoprocta ferox | reverse complement strand
CCATCTCCTGAGTAATGACCGACACAAGTGCACAAAGCCTAGCACTGACAGACAGCAACAGACAGGGAAGAACTCAGACCTTTTCTGTGGACCGAATGCTGCCAATACCCTGATGTGAGCTCAGGTGCTGACAACAGCCCCAATCTCCTGAGATGTTCTGGCAGGAGGCCCCAGCTGAGCTCTGTGGAATCCCTGTCCCTGAGACTATGAGACAGTAAGTGTTCTCGGGGCAGATCACTACATGTGGGGGAGTCTTGTCCCACAGCACTAGGAGCAGAGTGCCGACAATGTCATCCTGCCCCAGGCCCTGGCCCTCCTCACCCTCCTTCTGTGTTCTCCTCCCCAGCTCTTTCCAGTCTCCCTGGTCTCCTTTCAGATGTCCACTCTGACAACACCATTGTTGTTGTCTGCACCATTCTGCCCTCTGCCAGGTACATGTACTCGGACTTGCACAGGGCTGACGCGTTTTTGTCCTGGTGCAGGAAATACTCATGTTTCCTCAGAATGGCCTTCTCAGACCCTCACCTCGTGGATCTCAGCACCCTGTTGTAGAACCTTGCTTTGTTTTAATGGAGTCATTGCTCATGTCATTCACATTTTTGTTTCATGGTTTTTCCATCTTCCCCTCTAGACCTTGAGCTCCCAGAGGGAAGGGACCTGGCAGGCATAGCAGCACTGGCACTACCTGAGTGCACACGTCTTCATGACCAGTGGCTGAAAGAATAGGTAAGAGGATCCATCCCACCACTTACCGGATCAGTTATTTGAGCCTAATTGACTTTGGTCATTTTTCAATGCTGATTGCTCATCGGACTCATGGTATCTCCGCAGTGAGAAGAGAAGCTGGGCACTGCGTTCCAGCTCTGAGCCCGGCATGTTGAGCCCCACATATGCCAGCAGCATCCTCAGGCTGCGGAATTCTGGGGGCTGGAAAAAATCCTCTGGGTACTGGTCCAGCCAGGTGCCCAGGATGGAGGAGATGGCCCTGGGGAGACAAAAGTGGCCAGAAGAATCAACACGGGGTGTTCCTCCCACACTGATGTCTCAGGGCACCCCTGTGGGACCCGGGCTCCTGTGCCTCCTGCTCCTGGGTGTCCAGAGGCTGGTCCTACACCTTGTCCAGGTGTGACTAGGCAGTCCTGCCTGAGATAGTCCTAGTCCCTGAGGAGGGGCTGGCAAAAGTCTTTTTGAGTGGGGCTCCTGAGCCGATGATGTGGTCATCTCTGTCCTTCTTGGGGACGCCAGACACATTCCTTTGTCTGTCTCCCTGCCCACCTGCCACTTGAATTCAACTCCATGGGGACAGGGAGGGGGGTGTCAGGTGAGTCCGTGCCTTCACTGCATACACTAGGGCTCCAGGAATAGCTGACCAAATACAGAGAAATGGACTCTGCCTTATACCAGGGCTTCGCAGGACCGTCCTAATTCCTCAACTCTGACATCCTGTGCCTCTGTGCTGCCTCATTCACTCAGGGCCCATGTGCGTGTCCTCCCCGACACTCATCTCCCACAGGCTGGAAGATAGCTGCGCTGGAGCCCTCACTGGGTTTTTCTCACCAGATTTTTCCATACAGAACAACATTGATAGATTTTGTTGTTCTGTAGTGATAGGAGCTAGTATTAGAGGCCCACGTAAAGAGAGACTTTAAAATAGCCGGGTCAGGAAGTTTGAAGGCCTGCTCTGGAGGAGAGACCATACGCCGACAGGTTACAAGACCTTGCCTGTCTGTATTGGCAAAAGCCTGAGCAGCAAGTGGGAATGAGCCATGATAGTGGAAGCCCAAAGTGACCAGTAAAAGGTCCTCATGAGACTGAATTCACTGACATGTATATACTCAGTTAAGATTTGGAATTTAACGGACTTCCCTGAACACCTGAATATGGTGTTGATATTCTGGACTGTATACTGGGCCAATGAGGTCAAAATACTGGGATTTCCTTGGTATCCTGTTGAGGAAGGCAGGAAGAAGGCAGAAGGCATCAGGAATGTTGAAATGCATCTGTGGTGTGCCAACTGCTCAGTTAGCCCTAAGCTTGCTGCTGAGAGACCCATGATGTCACTCCTTCCATCAATGCATTAAAATGCATTGGTGCTGGAGGCACCAGTGTCCTTGCCAGGCTCTGTGTGGGCTGTCCTGCATTGCAGGATAAGATGGTGGAAAGGGTGAAGAATGGCAGGAACAGTGGCCTCAAGCAGCAGAGATAAGGTATATGCAATCATATAGTAAGTCATAGGGACAGAATAGTAACCAGAGAATGTGACCCGTGGGGATGTATGGTGATGCATCATGATCCTGCCTCTCCAGAAAGGAAATTTTGGGGCAGTGTACTAGGAAAAGTAAATAGACAGATGCAGTAGCTTTACAGTGAGGAGTCACAATCTATTTCCTAGCTAAGGACCCTAAGCCACTATGGGCCTCTGAGTCCCTGGACTGAGGGAGGGACTGGAGCCCTTCGGGGAATGACCCTGCAATCTTCTAGATGTGTGCCACGCCTCTTCTCCCCCAGCTTTCCCCAGTGTCCCCAAAGATACAAACATTTATCAGTGGGACCATGCTCTGGAAAAAGGGAAACAATGCTCTGGAAAAGGGGATGAGAAAAATTAATAAGTTTAGGAAGCCCTGGATAAAGACAGTTTTGGTAATTCCTGCCTCTGCTCATTTTATGGACTTTGTCTATGATGAACAGCAGATGGGTCGTGGAGACAGAGAGTAGACATTCACAAGCTTCATCAAATTAAGATGCAACTTCTTCTGTGATTCTGTGTCTGGACTGCACTGTGGAGGAAACCTGCTGTTTGGAACCCCGCAGCCCACTGTGAATACACCTCTTGCTTCATGGTCCTGCTTCTGAAGGAATGTCCATGAGCACCAAAGTCAGCAATAGTAGCTTAGAGCTGCTTGAAAATCACCACTCATGAGGCGTGCCTGGGTGGCTCAGTCGGTTATGCTTCCTACTCTTGATGTAGGCCTAGGTCATGACCTCGGTGTTTGAGATACAGCCCCGTGCATCGGGCCAAGCTGGGCATGGAAACTGCTTACGATGCTTTTTCTCCCTCTGCCTCTGCCCCACCCTTGTGTTTTCTTTAGCTCCTTTAAAAAAAAATCCTTGATGAAATCAGGCCAGAAATTATCAAGAGTGGGCATCTATTAAGATATGGAGATTTGGAACATATACTTGAAAACACCCCAGTCAAGAGGTGCCTCAGAGTCTTAGCAAGTTACATGTTCGACTTTTGTTTTAGACTGAAGTCATGATATCAGGGTTCTTTAGATCAAGCCCTGGGTCAGGCAGTGCGCTGACAGGATGAAGCCTGCTTGGATTCTCTCTCTCCTTCCTTCTTAGCCTTTCCCTTGGGCCTTTCTCCCTTTTTCTCAAAATAAATATACTTAAAAAAAAAAGAGAGAATACCCTCGTGATAAAGGAAACCAGAGAAACAGACATACTGAGCTCATTAGTAGCTAACCTATTGGTTTTAAATTATAGGGTGCTTGGGCAGACACATGCCACAGTTGGTATTTCGAAACTAACCTAACTCATAGATAGAAGTAACTTCTTCTTCCATCAACAAAGTTGACCTGGTTTGGCATTCTGATCAAATGGTTTCCTGAGCAGTCAGGGAAAGGGAGCCGAACACACAGTGTGATGTTCCATGAGCAGAACTCCTCTGCTTCTTCAGGACACCCAATCTCCTGTTGGCTGCACAGCGTCTCCAGCAGAAGTCACTCTGCATATGAACACAGTCATTAAGGGGAGAGCACTGGCAGGTTAGCTGGCCCTGAACTCTCCCAGAGGAGTGAGGTCTGGTAAGCACAGCCAGTAGGCATTACTGTTGCCAAGGCTACTGAAGCGTGCACAAAGCAGCCTCTGCAACACAGAGAACACTGCAGTCCAAGACCTGTGGGAAAGGGCAGTTTTGGTGTGCTCTCCCATCCCCCCAGATACCTCTTGCCCCCATAGAGGATGGGCCAGGTGATGGGCTCTACATCTTCTAGCTGATGAAGCACCCAGCCTTTTGGATTTCATGGGTCACCTCCTTCCTCTCCTGCTTTATCCTGCTGATGGCTCACTTAGGGAACAGCTTGCAACTGCCACTCTGGCAAAGAAATGCCAGTGGCTGATAGTCACAGACTCTGCCACTGTGATCTGCTACTGTGATGAGGAGGGCAGGGAAGGAGACACAGGGAGGCAGGCAAAGGCCCCAACCCTTGGGAAGACAAGAGACTTGGCCATGTATTATTTTATTTTTTAAATTTTGAGTACACTTTACACACAGGATTACACTAATTTCAGGCTTATAACATAGTGATTTAACTACTCTCTGTGTTTTGCTATGGTCACTGAAGGTGTAGCTACCATGTGTCACCATACAAAGCAATTACAATCCCATTGACTACATTCCCTATGATGTACCTTTCATCCCTGTGTTTGACTCATTGCATTATTGGAAACCTGTATTTCCTACCCCCCACTCATTATCCACTTTGTTCATCTCCCCCCATGCCTCTCCCCTCTGGCAACCATCTGTTTGGTCTCTTTATTCAGAAATCGAATTCTTTTTCTTTCTTTACATTAGTTTTTGCTTCTTAGATTCCTCATACAAGTGAAATCATTTGGTATTTGTCTTTCTCAGTCTGACTTATTTCACTTTGTATAATACCCTCTAGGACTACCCATGTTCTCAGAAATGGCAAGATCTCATCCTTTTTGCTGGCTGAGTAATAGTCCATGGTGTAGGTAAATCTGTACATATACCATGTCTTCTGCATCTATTCATCTATCGATGAACAACTGGGGTGCTTCCCTATCTTGGTGATTGTCAATAACATAGCAGCACATACACATATTTGAATCAGTGTTTCCATTTTCATTGAGTAAATGCTCACTACTGCTACTATTGGATAATAGGGTAGTTTCAGTTATCAGTGTTTGAGAAACCTTCATACTGTTTTCAACAGTGCTGTACCAATTTAAGTTCTCTCCTACAGTGCACAAGTGTGTCCTTTTCTCTACATTTCTCCAAATCTTGTTATTTCTTGTCATTTTTTAAGCCATTCTGACAAAGTAAGACGGTATTGCACTTTGATTTTGATTTGCATTTCCCTGATAAGGAGGGATTTTGAGCATCTTTTCCTATTTGTTTTCACCATCAGTATGTGTTCTTTGGAAAAATGTCTATTCATCTCCTCTTCCCATTTGTAAACTGGATTATTTGTTTTCTGGCATTGAGTGTATAAATTCCTTCTATACTTTGGATATTAACTGCTTGGCAGATAGGAGAACACTTTGGCAAAAGATGTTTTGTAGGTTGTCTATCAAAAGCCTCTACATTTTTTAAAAAGCAAAAGAATGAAGTCTACAACTCAGAGTGTTTGTATAAATGAAAATTAAACATACACACAAATACTAACAAACTGCAAAAACACATAGGAGTACCAGGGTGTCAGTCAAACATTAAAACCGGGGCCATGTGTTCAGGAGGCGATCAGAGCAGGAAAGGAAATCCAGAGAAGAAATACCAGGACACTGTCAAATATTCTGTGTGGACTAATGATGGGGTATGTCATGCACTGAAGGAACTGAGGAAATGCATAGTGCTTTTCCTGACAACCAGACACAGTGGTCTAGAACACCCACAATGCCTAGATGAACAAGAGGTATCTGCAGAAGGGCTGATGACTAGGACAGGGTAAAGAAGAGAGACTAGCAACAAGGAGGGGATAACACTGCAGAACATTCAACATCAGTAAATAAAAATCAAATATTTTATGTATATTACACATGTGTAGATATGATTTTTTTTAATGTTTCTTTACTTTTCAGTGAGAGGGCATGGAGGGGCAGAGAGAGAGGCAGACAGAGGATTTCAAATGGGCCCTGTCCTCACAGTAGAGAGCCTGATGCGGGGGTTAAACTCACAAACCCTGAGATCATGACCTAGTCAAAGTCTGACATTTAACCAGCAGAGCCACTCAGCTGCCCCCAGATAGTATATGCAATTATTTATACATGATATGTTGTATTCTGTTAAATATATGTACATTGAAGAATTTAAACTCTAGGGGGGCCTGGGTGGCTTAGTCAGTTAAGCATCTGACTTCGGCTCTGTCATAATCTTGCATTTGACAAGTTTGAGCCCCACGTTGGACTCTATGCTGACAGCTCAGGGCCTGTAGCCTGCTTCGGATTTTGTCTCCCTCTCTTCCTGCCCCTCGTCAACCTTTGTGCTCTCTCAAATAAACATTAAAAACTTTTTTTTAAAATAAAAGACTATTTATTTTCTTGCCTCAGGGCAATGGGATTCACTGAGATGCTTCTAAACTGGACTGGCCACTTCATATTTATATTTAATGGTCTAATCTTTTGCTTTATTAAGAATTACTGGAGAAGACCCAGAGCAAAGGCTGGGAGAATGTTTGGGATCCCAAGGATGGGTGCTATAGTCTAGAAGGTGTAGAGCCACTGGGCACAGAAATAGGAAGACATAGTAAAGAGAAATTTAAGAATGGAGAAAATGGAAACTTAATGCTTATCAAGCTCCAGTAAAAGAAGGATGGAAGAAACAAGGAAATGGCAGGGCTGGACAGTGGTACCTTGCTGAGAAACCCAGGGGAGTGTGTTTAGAGAGTGGGAAAAATAATAAGTGTAAATCAGACACAGTGACTCTCCTAGACATGTGATATCTAAGTGGTAGGTCCCTGATGCCCAAGAGAGCAACAGGAGCTAGAGACGCAGACCTAGCAGGCTATTGGTGACGTGACTTGGGGATGAAGACAAGAGGACACATACAAAAGGAATTGGTGGCTCAGTCTTAGGGATCTGGCCTAAAAGCTACACCCAAGACCAGAGAAGCAGCTTT
The DNA here is from genome assembly GCA_028646485.1 of Cryptoprocta ferox. NCBI lineage: Eukaryota > Metazoa > Chordata > Mammalia > Carnivora > Eupleridae > Cryptoprocta > Cryptoprocta ferox. The sequence goes on along the minus strand of JAQQST010001447.1, from coordinate 5,734 downwards.
CATTTTCCCATAAGCAGATGGCAGAGAAAATGATCTGTGGGTTTAGAGTCAAATGAGGCTCCCTAGAGAAACAACTCAAGTCAGAGATAAAAGGCTTCCAGGATAACTTTTGCCATTCTGTAACATTTTCAGCCCAGACAAATGTCTCAGCCCCGACATCACTGCAGTTCTTCTTCAACCTTCTATGCCCACACCCCAAATACTAGATATAGCAGAGTCAACACACTTGAATTTTCCTAAAACCTGGGTAGTAGAAACAAATCAAACCCTATTTCCTGAAATAAACAGCCAGGATACTGTCGGAACATTTCACACCCTCAAAGCCATTTCACCAAAATAGCACTGCAAGTTCAGTAAGATAGGCTGGCAGAACATCTGGAGCAGCGGCAAAATGCAACACCTCCCGTAGAGAAGATATATGTTATGTCTCCACATAGACAGATAGTGGTCTATGGCTTTAAAGGGGCAGGAATAACCTACAAGTATGTAGGTTAAATGGAACTTGTACAAGATTGCCTCTGTTGTTACCCCATTGCTTTAATTAGTCTTTTAAAAGCTAAGGTTCCTTGTTAATAAGAGTCTCTGTTTACAAAGCTCTCCCAAAAGTATTTCAAATACATTTATTGGGGATTCTGAAATAGTTGTGTCCTAGTCCGTTGGTTTCTTAACAAATATTTAAAAGCTGCCCTTCTTTAAGCCCAATAAAACATAAGCAAACAAAAAAGTGAAAACCAGGATTTCGTTAAATCTTTTAGCATTATACTCCCTACAAACTGTTTTAAAACCAGTGCAAACCTCTACATGGAATACCATAGACTCATAAAAATTCTGTCAGTAAGCATATATAATATTAGAGAAAATTGAAAACACAAGCAAAACCAATAGAAGCAATACTGTATAATGAAACCAGAGAATAATAAACAACTTCTTTTGAGGAAACTCCAACCCAATGTGGAGTGGGAACTCAGGATCCCAAGATCAAGAGTCATATGCTGGACTCAGCCAGGTGGTCGCCCCTAATAGTATGCCTTTTATGGAGTCATTTAAACTAATGGGAAATATGCAAACTAGTTTTGAAAAATTTTGTATTTAAATGTTTTGTTTGGCATTTAAAATTTTATTTTCAATAAAAGAGAGCAAGAGAAGTGAAGGGGCAGAGCGAGAGAGAGCAAGTATCTTAGGGACACTCCATGCTTAATGCAGAACTTGATGTAGGGTGTGATCACAGGCCCATGAGATCAGGACCTGAGCCAACATCAAGAGTTGGAAGCTTAACTCACTTCACCACCCAGGTGCCCCCCAGAAAATGCAAATTCTCTAATTCATGCAAGACAAGGACGTGACTTATGCATAAGAATCTAACAGAACTTGCTCCATATATTTGGTACCAAACATAGAAAGACTCTATTTATTCTAAATCCTTGGGACACATGTTGAGCAACACAGCTATCCCTTCCCTATGTGTCCTACACCTGGTCACCACCCACCACAACAGTCACTACCTTTCTCTTCAGAAAGACACATTCCCGACTTCACATGGGGCACTGGCAGTGCAACCAATCCAAATCTCATTTAGCATCCATCAACCATTGATTAGAACTATCAAGATCCAAACATCACAGTTTTCAGCTGTACCTGGGACAGACACTCAAAGCATCTTCACACCACTGTATGAAAGGATTCTCTAGCACAGAGAGTTACTTCAGCTCTGTAAAGCTCTAAACATACAGAGTATCACTCTTAGGAGAGAAAAGGTAGTTGCCGGAACTGACACTTGCAAAGACTTGTGCAGCTGGATGAGCACTGGAAGGGGCAGCTTCATAGCAAGAAGGCATTCACTTTTGACCCTGGGAAGCCAGGATATTGAGAAGAGGTAAGAATCAGGGCTGACAGGAGATCAGAGGGGAAACAAAAGGGAGGCAGGTTGAAAGACTCAGCCTGCACCATTGCCATCGTGCTGCTGCAGACTTCCTGACAAGTATCATTCTTTCCCCTCTTGTAGGTAATTCTGGGTAAAGCCTCACGGTTATTTTCCATCCATGCCCACCATCTCACTGCATATAGAACAACAGACCCCTCTGCTTGAAGTCTAAAAAGACACCCAACTGACTCATGTTTAAGAATTTTTAAGCATAATTTAAAAACACCATCAGGGCTTCCTTTTCTCAAGCAAGTAAGTTTTCCACCCCCCTGAAAATACAGTGATTCCTTTCAGCCTATCACAGCTCTGGCAGAGCAGATAACAAAGCTTCCAGCAGGTCCAGTGTATGGATCTGGATCACAGAAGAGTGGCAGTGATTTTCCTATCATATCAACACATCCAAGTATATTTTTTGTGGTCTCTTTCATAATGGAACAGCTGTCAAGGATAACCATTCTCTACCATGGGCAGCATCCTCTTCCAGTATCCAATAACTGTCATTGTTTGTTCTTATTATTGGGATATAATAATACTGTGCTTTACTAACTACCATTTTGTTCCCTGAGAAAAGAGGCAGAATTGAGATAAAACAAAAGCATTTATTTGGGGTATTAGCATTGCCTTTTGAGGCACTGATTTAGGTAGTAACTCAGATATGGTTCATTAGGGACCAACAGTTAACAGTTTTTAATGACCAAAAGGAATGACTGTCCACACTGTTTACCAAGAATTGTGATTGGTGAGGGTGGCAGGAAGCTAAACTCAGCTAAACAGAACTGGTTGCCAAGGCCTGCATTGAGTTTGTTACTGTTGCAAGTTGCGGGTGTTCCTGTAGAGCCCCTGAAATATTGCAAGTGTGGTCTTACTCCAAAATTCAGGTTCCTCCCAGTGAGGACATGTGTAAGGCCCACCTCCTTAATGGCCTCCTGGCTCCACTGTCAAACCCCTTGACACCAGTGACCCCATTTGGTTTCACCTCTCACACATTTCAAAAGATTAGCAGTTAAGGCATCTGGGGGCTCAGTGAGTTGAGCCTCTGACTCTTGATCAGGTCTCACACAGATCATGTTCTCTCAGTTCATGGGGTCAAGTCCCACATGATAGGCTCTGTGCAGAGCTCCGAGCCTGATTGGGATTCTCTCCCTCTGCTCCTCCCCCACTCACGTAACCATGGCATGCTCTCTTTCTCTCAAATGGAAACAAGTTGTAATTGTCATATTTGCCATATAGTTACACTTTTTATATACAAAATAATTAGGATGTTCTAGGTCCTTAAATTATATAGCTATCAAGTCATAGGTAATACTTATGTTTTCTTCCCAATGGTCTCATCATGCTAAATTTTATTAATATCAGGTTTTACTTATAATGCAAAAGCAGGAATGAACAGAATAGTAAATTATCAATGTTCTGGACCTCCTTTTTCATTGCCAATCTAAAATGTATACTTAGATGCTCACAGTTACTTATTATCATTGTTATTTTAAAATCAACTGGACAAAATGGGAGTAGATGTTCTGTCAGCACAAGTTCTATCCAAGTATCATTCTACCTTCCCCACTGATTCAGTCACATTTCAATTAAAATACTTCATTTCAACTAACTGAAAATGTTAGTAATTTTCCAGCTTACATTCAACTCGTTTAAGTTACCAGTAGAAAGCCTAGGTAGCCAACTGGGATGCCTGACAAATGGTGAGCAAGTATCCCTAAAGACCTCAGTCAAGAGGCTCGGGGCCATCATGCTGACTGGCACACAGCAGGCACAGAGCATGTGGGTGGGCTGACAGATGAAGACAGAGGACAGAAGGATGGAAGAAGGCCAGGGGGAAGGAAAAGAAGAAGAGGTGAGAAGGAAGACTCCAGGAGTCCCAATATCCAAGCCATGCCCATAAAAGAATACAGACAGTAAGTATGGAGATGTGCAGATGGTGGCCAGTTAGGTCAGTCTGGGAATATCTGAGAGGAAAGGAGAGTTCGATCAGCCCTTTCAGATGCTGAACCAGGAAAGTAGTGTGTTCTTAGAGGGTCTGCACGGTGTCAGGTGGTGGTGTTTGGATGTCAAGCCCCCCAAGCCTGTCGGCTCAGGCCAGTCCCCTGACCTGCAGAGCCCTGAGGGTGACAGTGGTTGGTCTGCAAAAGTCTTTGTGAGGTGGCAGTTTTAATCTAATGCTGTCACTCCCCACCTAGAATGATCCCTGATAGGGTCCTAGACTTACCAGAAATCAAGGCTTTTGGGTGTCTCTTGCTCAAGGAGATCCCCACCCATTCTGCCCTGCCCTGCCCTTGTGGAGGGAGCAAAAGGCAAGCTGAGGGCAAAGCACAAGCTGACTACACTCCTCCCTGCGCCCCCCTCCCACCTCCTGCCCTGGTGTGATGTGTGTGATATTCCCCAGGCAATGTTAAAGCTGAAGAAGAAAATGAAGGGAAAACCTATGTCTGAACCAGGGTAAGCACTCTACAAACGTTGGATAGGTAAAATAAAATATGCAGTCCTTATGTCAAACAGGTAAGTGAACTGCTAGGGATGGTGAGGCATGGGAAGGAAATCCTTCTCAAAACAGCGTCTAGTTCCCCTCCCTACTCCAGGACTTCTTGATGGCCTATCTCTAACAGTCTGGAAAGCCAAACAGTAACCCCTCTCATGTTGGCCCCAAATGGCTAGGACTTGATGAATAACAGCTTTGATACACTGTCTCCCCACTTTCCATTTACAATCCCCCAGAGGAAGCCACATCTACTTCCCTGACCAATCCCACAGCATAGCCCACTTCTCAGGACCTCACCTACACTTTCTCCATGACAACAGGCTCCAGTCAGGGCATTCTGGAAGCCTTCCCTTTTGTTCCACCTTCAGGCTTTCCTCTTTCTCTGCCTGCCTGTGAGTCTCTGGCCAATACAAGAGAGAGTGGCACACTCCCTTGCTATCCTAAGCTCTGAGTCAATCGCCTTTGCCTCTTCTCTTCTACTTAGTCTTTGTTTATTTCCCTTGGAGACTGGAGGAGTCATTCCTTCTAGATGCACGAGTGGAATGACTCATGTCCTTCCCATGCCTTTGATATCTCCAACTGTCTAATTTCCATGTGAAAGCAAATAGACAGCAACATGAGAATCTGGAGTGACCACCTAATGGTCTCTCCTCATCAACTTTGGAAGGAGGCCAGTCTGGTACTGAGGCGAGGATGTGGGAGTCAAGGAAAGGGGAGGGGCTGACTCTGAAAGCCACTCAGAACCCCAGAGTTGATGTGAAGAGGACTTTCATCTGAAGACATACGAGAGTAAACAGATGCCAAATGAAGTCTTCTTCTTGGAGCTTCTCTGATGGGACTCAAAGCAGCCACTGCTGGCAAATCCCATCAATTCTCTCTTCTGAGTGGGTCGACTCATAGGAAGAAGATGGAGAATACATCTGTCATAAATCACCCCTCTGGGAAAGTCTCCTGGCCACTGAAATTGAGGAAAAGACCACTCACACCCACAGAAAGCAAACTTTCTCATCTCAATGCAAAACACCATTGTTTCCACCACAAAATTGGTGAGGATATAGACAAAAAGGAACCCTGTGCACTGGGGATGCGCATGCCAATGGGAGCGGCCACTGTGGAAAACGGGATGGAGCTTCCTCCAGAAACGATTAGACAACTACCCTGCCATCCAGGAATTGCACCACAGGGTATTTACCCTAATGATACAAACGTGCTCATTCAAAGGGATGCATGTACCCCTATGTGGATTGCAGCATTATTTAGAGGAGCTAAGCTATGGAAGGAGTCCAAGTATCCACAGATAGAGGAATGGATACAGAAGAGGTGGT
>JAQQST010001446.1:0-12597 GCA_028646485.1 Cryptoprocta ferox | reverse complement strand
GGAGAAACCCAATAGAGGACAATGGGGAGGGGAAGGAGGAAAAAGAGTTAGGGAGAGGAGAAAAAAAAAAAAGAATAAAATCTTCCCCTTTGCAACTATGTGGATGGAACTAGAGGGTGTTGTGCTAAGTGAAATTCGTCAGTCAGAGAAAGACAAATATCAAATGACTTCACTCACATGAGGACTTTAAGATAGAAAACAGATGAACATAAGGGAAGGGAAGCAAAAATAATATAAAATCAGGAATGGGGACAAAAACATAAGAGACTCTTAAATACGGAGAACAAACAGAGGGTTGCTCGAGGGGTTGTGGGAGGGGGAATGGGCTAAATGGGTTAGGGGAATTAAGGAATCTACTCCTGAAATCATTGTTGCACTATATGCTAACTACTTGGATATAAATTTAAAAAAAATTAAATTGAATTTTAAAAAAAAAAGAAATTGGGGTCTATATTTATAGGACATATTGCTCTGTGTGTTTTTTTTCTTATGATGTCTTTATTAGATTTGGTATGATGGTAATATCGGCCTCATTGAACAAGTTTTGTTATTCCTCTTCTATATTTTGAGAGAGTTCATGAGGAGTTAGTATTAATTTTTCTTCAAATGTTTAGTAGAATGTGCCAGTGAATACATCTTGTCCTGTGCTTTTCTTTGGGGGAAGATTTCTGATTATTAATAAAATCTCTTCACTTGCTACAACCCCATTTCGATTTTCAATTTATTCTCAGGTTCTTTTTCATATTTGTTTAAATTCTTGGAACTTGATAATTTTATATAAGTCAACTGATTTTTTCATATGTAGCTGTTGTTCTTAGTATTCTTTTAATTTTTATTTCTCTAAGATTAGTAGTTATGAGAGTTCTTTAATTTATGATTTTAGTATTTTGCGTCTGATCTCTTGTTTTTTCATCAGTGTAGCTAATGATTGTCCCTTTCGTTGATTCTTTTGAAAAACCAAGTTTTAATTGATTTTCACTTTGCTTCCCTAGTCTCTATTTCAATAACTTTTGATCTGATTTTATTTGGTCCTTTATTCTGTTTGTTTTGAGTTTGTTTTTCACTTCTTGTTCCAGTGTCTTAAAATGGAAATACAGGTTAGTGATGAGATGTTTATTCTTTCTTAAGGTAGAGTTTTACTTGTATAAATCCCCCGGTAAGCACTGCTTTTATTGCATCCAATTTTGTCTTCTAAGTTTCTGTTGCTTTTTTTTCAACTTCTCTTCTTCTTTCTCTTGCATTAAGTAAATATATTGTAGTGTAACATGTTAGTTTACTTTTCTTTTACATTATATATTTTTTGAGTTGTTTTCTTAATGCTTGCTGTATTGTTCATCATATCCATCTTAACTTTTAAGAATACACTTCAGTTTTATATTTGATTAATTAAAATATTATATATTTAACATTTTATTCATATAAAACTTTATTTCCTTCCCCTTTCTTTGTGTTATCATTGTTATAGTTATTACATCTCTATGTATTACACATTCAGCAATATATTATAATGATCTTATGTCTGCAGAAGAAGCTAAGGAAAGAAAAGAAGACAAGTATATGTTTATAAATTGTGTTAAATTTGCCTTCTTATTTATCATTTCTGATTTTCTTCATTTGTTTGTGTGGGTTTCAATTATCCTTAGCTCTTATTTCCTTCCTCTAATACAATTCTGCTCTCATCAATTGCTTTCATCCATCTTTTGGTGATGCTATTATCAAATATATTATAATTCCATATGATATAGGTCCTAAAGTGCAATTACATATATTTTGTTTTATACAATTGCTTATTAAAACAGTTAAGAGAAAAAAAATAATGCTATGTTTATAGTTACATTATTACTTTTACTGTTAGTCTTTATTTTTATGTAGATTCAAATTTCCATGAGGGTTTGATTGCTTTCAAACTGAAGAACTTTAGTATTTCTTGTAAGGTAGGTCAGATATCAAGAAGTTCATTCAATTTCTATTTATCTGGGAACGCCTTTATTTTGACTTTATTATTGCAAGATAGTTTTGCTGGCTGTCTTTTTATTTCATCATTTTGAATATTTCATCAGAGTGCATTCTGAACTCCATAGTTCCTGATAAGAAGTCAATTGTTAGTCTAATTAAGGCCCTTTTATACATGATAAGTCATTATTGTTGCTTTCAGGATCTTTTCTTTGTCTTTGATGTTCAATATTTTTACTGTATGTTTGGGTGTGGACATACTTATATTTATAATTCTTGGATTTTATTGAGCTTTTGAATGTATAAATTATGTTTCAGCAATCTTGAGAACTTTACAACCATTATTTCTTAAAATAATTTTTTTGCTCCTTTCTCTTTCTTTCCTCCTTGAACTCCTATTAATGTATTGTGGTGTAAACAAGTGTGCCCCACATTTCTCTAAGGCTCTGTTTATATTTCTTCATTCTGTTTTTTTCCTTTGTTCTTTAGATTGCAAACTATCTACTGATCTGTTTTCGTATTTGATGATTCTTCTGACATATTGAATCTACTCTTGAACTTCTAATAAATTTTTAGTTTCAGTTAGTATACTATTCAACTCTAGAATTTCCATTTGTTTTTCATAATTTCTATCTTTTCACATATATTTTCTAGTTTATAAGACATTATCCTTACACCTTCATTTATTTATTTAAGCATGATTTCCTTTGGTTGTTTCGTTAAATTGAAGTATACCTAACATACAATATTCTATTCGTTTCATGTATACAACATAGCAATTGGACATTTGTATACATTGCAAACCAAAAATCACAATAAGTCTAGTTACCATCTATAACCAGACAAAGTTAATACAATATCATTAACTATACTCCCCATCATTTACATTACACCTTGATTACTTATCTTATAACTGAAAATTTGTACTTCTTGATCCCCTTCACTAATTTTGTCCACCCCCAGCCCTCTTCCTCATTGGAAACCACCACTCTGTTCTCCATATCTGAGTCTGGGTTTTGTTTTGTGTGTTTTTTAAGATTTTACTTATAAGTGAAATGATATGGTATTTATATTTCTCTGTCTGACTTATTTCACTTAGCACATTATCCTCAATGTCCATGCATCTTGTCATAAATGACGAGGGTTCATTCTTTTTTATGAAAGAATTGTATTCAGCTTTATATATCCATATCTATATTTTCTATATCAAATTCATCTATATGTCTCACATATTCTTTATTCACTCATCTATTGATGGACACTAAGGTTATTTCTGGATCTAGATTATTGTTAGTAATGCTGCAATGAACGTAAGGATTCATATACCTTTTTAAACTGTGGTTTTGTTTTCTTTGATTAGATACTGAGAAATAGAATTGCTGTATTATATGATAATCTTATTTTTATTTTTATTTTTGTTTTATTTATTTTTGAGACAGAGAGAGAGAGCACGAGTGAGGGAGGGGCAGAGAGAGAGGGAGACACAGAATCTGAAAGAGGCTCCAGGCTCTGAGCTGTCAGCACAGAACCCAATGCGGGGCTCAAACCCACGAACCGTGAGATCATGACTTGCGCTGAAGTCCGACGCTTAACCAACTGAGCCACCGAGGTGCCCCTTATTTTTAATTTTTGAGGAAGATTTATACTCTTTATTTTTTAAATGTTTATTCATTTATTTTTGAGAGAGAGAAAGAGTGTGCACAAGCAGGGGAGGGACAGAGAGAGAGAAAAGGAGGAGATACAGAATCTGAAGAAGGCTCCAGGCTTTGAGCTGTCAGCAAAGCGCTGGATGCTGGGACTCAAACCCGCAAACCATGAGATCCTGACCTGAGCCAAAGTCAGATGCTTAACTGACTGAACTACCCACGTGCCCATCTATGCCCTTTTTAATAAGATGACACCAATTTACATTCCCACCATCAGTGCATGAAGGGTCCCTTTTCTCCACATTGTCACCAACACTGGTTATTGGTTCTCTTTTGATGCTAGCCATTTGGACAGATTTGAAGTGATATCTCATAATTTTCATTTGCATTTCCCTGATATTGAGCATTTTATCACGTGCCTATTGAGCATCTGTATCTCTTTTGTGGAAAAATATCTATTTAGATACTTTTCCCATTTTTAATTGAATTGTTTTTGTTGTTGTTTAGTTATATGATTTTTTATATACAACAGATATTAACCACTTATTGGATATATTATTTACAAATTTCTTCTCCCATTAAGTAGAATGTCATTTCACTTTGTTAATGTTTTTCTTCACTATAAACTTTATTTAGTTTCATGTAGTCCCATTTGTTTATTTTTGCTTTTGTTGCCCTCACCTTTGGAGTGAGATCTAAAAAACATTGCTAAGACCAATGTCAAGGCCCTTGTGGCTTGTGTTTTCTTTTAGGAATTTTATGGTTTCAGATTTTACATTCAAGTGTAATCCATTTTGAATTAATTTTTGTATATGGTGCAAGTTAGTGATCTAGTTATATTCTTTTCCATGTAGCTTTCCAGTTATCTCAACTCAATTTATTGAAAAGAGTGTTCTTTTTCCATTGTATAATTTTGCCTTTTCTATTATAACTTAATTGACCATGTATGTGTGGATATATATCTGGATTCTTAGTTTTATTCCATTGACTTGTGTGTCTGCATTTATGCCAAAACCATAGTATTTTAATTATTAGAGCTTTGTAGTATAGTTTGAAAACATGAATCGTAATAACTCTAGCTTTGTTTTTCTTTCTCAAGATTGCTTTTGCTATTCAAGGGTCTTTTGTGATTCCATAAATATTTTATAATTATTTGTTCTAGTTCCGTGAAAATTGCCTTTAAATTTGATAGGGATTAAATTAAGTCTGTATATTGCTTTGGATATTATGCCATTTTAACAATATTAATTCTTTTTATCCATTAATAGAGTGCCTTTCACTTATCTATTAATTCTTCAAATTTCTTTCATCAATGTCATATAATTTTCAGTGTACAGGTATTTGCCCTCATTGGTTAAATTTTTCCTATATATTGTATTATTTTGATCCAAATGTAAACGTGATTGCTTTCTTGATTTCTCTTTCTGATAGTTTATTATTAGTGTTTAGAATCACAAAGGATTTTTGTATATCAACTCTGTATCCTGAAATTTTACTGAATTCAATTATTAGTTGTCATAATTTTTTGGTGGAATCTTTCAGGTTTTCTATATATAGTATGATGTCTTTGGAAATGGTGACAGATTTACTTCTTCCTTTTCCATTTTGGAGGACTTATTTTCCTTTTCTTGCCTAATTGCTGTGGCTAGGACTTCCAATACTGTGTTGAATAAAAGTAGTAAGAATGGGCAACTTTGTTTTGTTTCTGATTTTTATAAAAAAGCTTTAATATTTCCAATATTGAATATCATGTTAACTGTGTGTTTTTCATATATCTTCTATTATGTTCAGTTATGATTCCTCTAGAATCACTCTTTTTACGTTTTAATCATAGTGGATGTTGAATTTTGTCAAATGCTTTTTCTGCATTTATTAAGATGATCATATGACTTTCATCTTTTATTTTAAAATGTGGTTCATCACATTGGTTGATTTGCAGATGCTGAACCATCCTTGCATCCCTGGATAGATCCCATTTGATCAAGGTGTGTGAGACCCTATTAACATATTGTTGAATTCAGTTTGCTAACATTTTGTTGAGGATTTTAGCCTCTATATTCATTAGGAATACTGATATGTAATTTTCTTTTTTGTGTGTGTTATCCTTGTTTAGTTTTGGTATCAGGGTAATGGTACTGTTGTAAAATGAGTTTGGAAGCATTCCTTCCTCTTCAGTTATTTAAAAGAATTTAAGAAAAATAAATATAAAATATTTTTTAATGTTTAGTAGCATTTGCCATTGAAGCCATCTGGTCCAGGACTTTTATTAGATGGGAAATTTGTGATTACTGATTTAGTCCTCACTACTAACCAGTGCATTCATATTTTAGTTTTATTATCATTCAGTCTTAGAAGATTGTATTTTTCTAGTAATTTACACATTTCTTCTAGGTTGTCCAATTTGTTGGTATATAATTGTTCCTATTAGTCTGTTTTAATTATTTTCTACTTTTATGGTATTAGTTATAACGTCTCTTTAATTTCTGATTTTTTTTGGCCTGTCCTTTCTTTTCCTTGGTGAGTCTATCTAATGTTTTGTCAACTTTATCTTTTTAAACAACCAGTTCTTTGTTTCATTGATCTTTTATATTATTTTTGTAATTATGTTCTTTATTTCTGTCCTAATCTGTATTATTCCCTCTCTTTTACTAAGTTAGTGTTTTGCTTTTTTCTTTTTTCTAGTTCCTTTAAGTGTAAATTTAGATTGTGTACTTGATATTTTTCTTCTTTTTTGAGGTATATTTTTATTGGTTTGAACTTCCTTCTTAGAACTGCTTTTGCTGCATCTTATAGATTTTTGTATGTCATTTTTCTGGTTTCATTTGTCTGTATTTTTTTTATTTCTTCTTTGATTTTTCAATGATCCATTGGTTTTTCAGGAGTGTGCTGTTTAATCTTCACATTTTTGTGGTTTTTCTTTTTATAATTTATTTCTAGATTCATACCATCGTGGTCAGAAAAGTTGCTTGATGGGGTGCCTGGGTAGCTCAGTTGTTAAGCTTCCGACTTCAGCTAAGGTCATGATGTCCTGGTTTGTGAGTCTGAGCCCCGCGTCAGACTTTCTGCTGACAGCTCAGAGCCCAGAGCCTGGTTCAGATTCTGTGTCTCCCTCTCTCTCTGCCCCTCCCTTGCTCATGCTCTGTCTCTCTCTCTCTCTCAAAAATAAATAAATATTAAAAATCTTTTAAAAATAAATGAGAAAATTTCTCCTTTAAAAAAAAAGCTGCTTGATATGATTTCAATCATGTTAAATTTATTGAGACTTGTTTTGTATCCTAACCTATAGTCTATTCTGGAGGACGTTCCATGTGCACTTGAGAAGAATGTGTATTCTGCTGTTTTGGGTTCTATATATATTTCTCTTAAGTTCATCAGTTCTAAGATGTCATTTAAGGTGAATGTTTACTTACTGATATTCTGTTTGAATTATCTATCCATTGATGTAAATAGGGTGGTAAGATCCCCTACTATTGTTGTATTGCTTCTAATTTTTCTCTTTAGGTCTGTTAATATTTGTTTTATATATTTTGATGCTCTTTTGTTGAGTGCATATATATTTATAAATATTGTGTCTTATTTCTGGATTGTCACCTTTATTAATATGGAATGCCCTTATTTGTCTTTTATTACAGTCTTTTTATTAAGATCTCTTTTGTCTGATATCACTACATGAGCTTACTCTTTGTGTATCTCTGTACTTCTGCTGGGTTTCTTGTTAGCAGCATTTAGATGAGTCTAATTTATTTTTATTTAAAAATAAATTTATTTTAAAAAAAAGAGATAGAAACAAAGGAAGAGAGAGAGGGAGAGAGAGAATTCCAAGCAGGCTCCAATGCTGTCAGAACATAGCCTGATGTGGGGCTTGAGCTCACAAAATCTGAGATCATTACCTGAGCCTAGATTAAGAGGAGGAAACTTAGCTGACTGACCCACCCGGGTGCCCCAAGTCTTTTTTTTAAGTAAATTCAGGCACCCTGTGTCTTTTGATTAGAGAGTTTAGTCCATTTACATTCAATGTAATTATATATAGTTATGCACTTATTGCTACTTTGTTTATTATGGCTGTTTTTATAGTTCTTCTCTGTTTCTTTTTTCTTTTCTTTTTTTATTGTTTGATAACTTTCTTTAGTATTTTGCTTAAATTCTTTTCTCATTTTCTTTTGCATATTTGCTATTCGTTTTTGCTTTGTGGTTACTGTAAGGTTCACATATGTCATACTATGTTTATAACAGTCTATTTTAAGTTGATATTAACAGATAAAAACAGTCACAAAACTCTACATTTTTACTCCCTTATCCCACATTTTATATTTTTGATGTCACCTTTTCTTCTTACTTACTAATTATTACAGTTTTTTTTTTTAATTTTACTACTTTTGTCTTTAGAGTTTCATGCTAACTTTATCAGTGATTAACCCAGTATCTTTACTTTATATTTTCCTTTTCTGGTGAGATTTTTACTTGTATATTTTCTTGTTAAAGATTTGTTCAAATTCTCCTTTCTCCACAGTTCTATAGTTCTCCTGAAAGTACTCACCTTTGTTTTTCAAAGCCAAATTTTTAGGAACCACTTCTCTTGTGCAGGACCCAAGATCTGGGGGTGCTTCTCAGCAAAAACTTCTTTATGTTTTAGATTTTTTCTGATTGCGATTTATGTACCTTGGGTGGGATTTGTGGTGAGCACATAATGTAGCCCTTTTATCCCTTGCTGCACAGGGGCTGTTCATCTAGCTTTCATAGAAAATTATCCCCTATGTAGCTCTAGATTTGTTGTTTCTGTGAGAGGAGGTTAATTCAGGATTCTCTTATACGACCATCTTAAACACTTCTCCTACAACTCTTAATAAGTAAGATTCTGGGAGCAAGAATAGTACCAAGACAGAGGAATATCAAATAGTCTTACTACTTCTGTCTTCAAGGAAAACTGGGATTTGCTTACTGTTAGTTTTGTCATGACTGCTGTTCTAATATGGCACCCAGGCCAGGTGAAGCCAACTACCTGCTTTCCCCTGCATTCCAGCACTGAGAAGGCCTTTGGTTCCTTAAACATGGAATGGCTATTTTGAAGTCTTCATTTGTTAAATTTAATATTTGTTCCCTCCTGAGGCAGTGTCTGTGCTTTTTTCCCTTTGTATTGGTCAGATGTTCCTATTTCTTTGCTCATCTATACTTTTCAAATTTTTTTTAAACTGGACCTTATAGGCAATATGATACAGCAACTCTGGATACTAATTCTCCTACTATTTTCTCTGGGCCTTGCTTTTGTTGTTGTTTTCCTTCTCATTTGTTTTGTGACTTTTCAAGTATATTTTAGTAAAATCCACTTCCCCCATGATGTGAAGATTTTGTTGTCATTTTTTTACAACATGCAACCCTAGACGTGTGTACTATTACCCTAGTATGACAATAGTTTTTAGATGGGCTTTCTTAAACTATTTCTTTTTCTGATATCATTTTAAAGCTATCTTTTCCATTTGACATTACATTCTGTGCATTATGCTCCATTAATTACTGGTTGGTTGTGCTATCATTTTGACAATGCCCGGAAAAAACTTACTCAGTAGTGAAATCCAACTATGTTAAGGTGAGGGTAGATATTGAGGGTAATCTTTGGTGTTTGTTTTGACACCATGAAGACTCTTATTAAATGTCTCTTTCTGGTTCTTTATGATGAATTTTCTGGCCTAATATTTTGCTTGTTGCTCTTTATTAAAAGGAGCTATTTTGTTTTTAAAGAGTGTCCTTAGTATTAAACTTCCCCACATTCTGTTTTGCACATGATCTTAGCCAAAAGGCCGAGAAGTGAACCCACATTCTGTTTTAAATTATCAGTTCATGTAAGAATTTAGGAGGTCTTTTTTCTTATATACTGCTTGTCCCATAGGGACAACTGTTTGAGTGCACAGTGAGATCATCACAGTCTTTGATTGTGTCAGCTTGTATATATCAATGATTGCAAGCAATTAGAACCCTAGTATTTTTGACATTTCTTGCTTCTGGTTCATACTCCATCTTGTAGGTAGGTGTTGGGTAGAAGAAGAGATCTTAACTTATTGGCCAACTCACCAAGAATTTAGCCTTTTCTACTTGGAATTGAAAGGAATGAGAAATTCTGGCAGGATTCACCTCCTGTAGAGATATAGTAAAAATTTACTGGAATCTGATAGGAGAAGGATTCCTGTATTCTTGGTCACACTTGCCTAATTGAGGTTCCACAAAGATGAGCCATGGGAGGAGAGGAAGTGAGTGGGTTCTGGCTCAGATGACGCAGTTTGGCTGTTATTAATGGCTTTTAGCTGATTTTCTTGAATTGATGTTCCCTCCCTTATTGTTTGCCCTTAAAGTAATTTCCACAGACTTTACGTATTTTTTTAAATAATTGGTTATTTTTGCTTGTTCCAATGGGGCGCATGGAGGACCTCAGGCTGTCCTGAGTGGAGCAACCTCAGTAACTCTCAATGTGGTTTTAATTTTTATTTCCATAAAGATTGATATTCAGCATTTTTATGTGCTTACTAAACCATGTGTATATCTACATTGGTGAAATGTCTATAAAGAATTCTGCCTAATTTTGAATGGGGCATTTTATGGATTTTATATAGACCTGTAAGAATTCTTTATATATTCTAGATACCAATTCATTATTACATCAATTATTAGCAAGTATCCCCCCCCAATTATGTGGGTTATATTTTTACTTCCTTCACGGTGTTCTTTGAAGAACCAAAATTTCTAATTTTGATAAGTTCAATTTTTCAAATTTGTTTTAGCACTTTTTTGTATCTAAAGAACCATCATCTAATGCAAGTGTACAAATATTTACCCATGCCTTCTTCTAATAATTTATATTTTTAACTCTTTCATTAAGCTATAAACTATTTGGAGTTAAGGTTTCGAATAAGGTAAGTGGAAGAGGTACACTACATTCTTTTGTACATAGTCTTATAGAAAAGAATATTCATTTTTTATTGAGTTATTTTAGCATCCTTGTCAAAAACCAATCGAAAATAAGTATTAGAGTTTATTCTGGACCCACAATTCTATTCCATTGACCTATATTTCCATCTTCATGTGACTACCACACTATTTGGATTACTATAGCCTCATAGTCAAACTGGACATTGGGTATAGTCAGTTCAACTCCTCCTTTAATACTGTGTTCATTATTTTTAGTCATTTACATCCACATATAAACTTTAGTATTACTTTATCCATATCCACAAAGTATATGTTGGCATTTTGATTGAAATTGCATCCAAGTTTGCACTTACTGTAGAAATTTTTTAAATTGGACAATTTGAGTCCTTCAATTTTGTTTTCCTTTTTGAAGACGGTGTTTTTACAATTGTGCATTCCTTTAAATACCATAGGAATTTTAGAATCAGTTTTTAAATTTCTGAAAAATGGGCATCTGGAATTTTGATAGGCATTGCTTTGAATCTATAGATCAATTTGGGAACTATAGACATCTAAAAATATTATTTTCCAGTACATGAATATGTGATGTCTGTCCAATTATTGAGATCTTTCATTCTTTCAACAATGTTTTATAGTAATCCCTATACAACTCTTGCACTATTTTAAAATATTCATTCTTGTTTTACTTCTTGATGTGTTGTAAATGGAATTGTTTTCTTATTTCATTTTTTTAATGTTTGCTTTTTGAGATAGAGAGAGACAGAATGTGAGCAGGGAAGAGGCAGAAAGAGAGAGAGAGGGAGACACAGAATCTGAAAAAGGCTCCAGGCTCTGAGCTATAAGCACAGGGCCTGACGCGGGGCTTGAACTCTTGAAATGTTAGATCATGACCTGAGCTGAAGTCAGACGCTCAACCAACTGAGGCACCCAAGAGCCCCTTCTTATTTCATTTTTTGAGTGTTCATTGCTAGTACATATATACAATTTATTTTGGTATATTGATGCAGTATCCTGCAAACTTGATGAACTCAAATTGGTTTATAGTATTTCTCACATTTTTTATTTTGGTGATCATCTGCCTAGTTGTTCTTTCCTTTATCAAATTATAGTATTAAATGTCCTAAATATTGTTTACTTGTTTATTTCTATTTTCTATTGTCAGTTTTTGCCTCATCTACTTTGAGGTTCTTTTATTAGATGAATATGTATTCATTGTTATGTCTTCCTGATCTAGCAACCATTTCACCACTATATATCTCTACTAATAATTTTTGTCTTAAAGTCTATTTTAGCTGATAATATAATGGTCAGCCCAGTACTCTTGGTGACTGTTTTCATGAGATATCTTTGATTCATCATTTATATTGAATCTATTTGTGTCTTAGAATTTAAATGTGTCTATTGTAGACACTATATAATTAGAACTTCTTTTATCCTTTCTGCAAATCTCTACTTTTTTTAATTAATTAATTAATTAATTAATTTTTAACTTTATAGTTTATTGTCAGGTTGGTATCCATATAACACCCAGTGCTCTTCCCCACAAGTGACCTCCACCATAACCAGAACCCCCCTTTACCATTCCCCCTTCCACTACCCCCCTCAGTTTGTTTTCAGTATTCAAGAGTCTCTCATGTTTTGTTTCCCTCCCTCTCCCTAACGCTTTTTCCACCTTCCCCTCCCCATAGACCTATGTTGGGTTTCTCCTGTTAGACCTATGAGTGCAAACATATGGTATCTGTCCTTCTCCACCTGACTTATGTCACTTAGCATGACACCCTCGAGGTCCACCCACTTTGCTATGAATGGCCAGATTTCATTCTTTCTCATTGCAATGTAGTATTCCATTGTATAGATGAACCACATCTTCCTAATCCATTCATCCGTTGATGGACATTTAGGCTCTTTCCATGCTTTGGCTATTGTAGAAAGTGCCGCTACGAACATTGGGGTACATGTGCCCCTATGGATCAGCACTTCTGTATCCCTTGGGTAAATCCCCAGCAGTGCTATTGCTGGGTCATACGGGAGTTTTATTGATAGTTTTTTGAGGAACCTCCACACTGCTTTCCAGAGCGAC
>JAQQST010001445.1:0-12598 GCA_028646485.1 Cryptoprocta ferox | reverse complement strand
AACGGAAGGCCAGCGAGAGGTGGGGTAGGAGGCCCGCAGATGCAGGTCGACCGGGGCTGACCACGGCTTGCAGCGGGTGGGACGATTCTGCAAACCTGGGGGCTCTGGTGGCCGCTGCAGATAAGGGGCGAAGCTCCAAAGCTGGTGCTGGCTGGTCCCGGAGGCGGGGGGCGCCGTGGAGATGGCGGGGAAGGTTGCCCACATCCAGGAGGTTGGAGCCTGGAAGAAGGGCCTCTCTGGGTGTGTTCCGTCCAAACGCTGTTGCAGCAAGAGGCAGACCTGAGGGACCTGGGGTCACACTGTCTATATAGGGACTTTTTGCAGTCCCGTACTGCAAACGTATTTTCTTTATGGTTTTCTTAATATTTTTTCCCCAAACTGAGTTTTTGTAGGAACGCAATATATCCGTATGTTGTATGCAGTGTGTGCGTATATGTATGTATACAATACATACACAAACTATGTGTGAGTTGTTTATGTTATCAGTAAAGCTTCTGGTCAGCTATAGGCTAAGTGTTTGGGGAGTCAGAAATTATACTTGGCGCCCCTAGCCCTGAGGTTGCTCAAGGGTCAAGTGTAAATTTTGGGGTTCACAATTCAGAATGAGTTTAGAGAGTTTGAGAGGAAAGCCCTGAGGTTTGTGTCATTGTATGGCATTGTTTGATAACAGGAACAACGGAAAGGGGGTGCACTCTGGATTCCAGCAAAAACCTGATGTATGCGGGGAAGCCAAGGGGATCAGATCTACCAGCAGAACGTCCGGTTTTCTATCGCCAAAGCTGGACCCTGGGCCATGTTGTCTCCTTGGCTGCCTTCACCATTAATCCGAATACACAAGCCTGGGGCCTCCCCCGAGGGTTTAATGTTGCTGAAATTTTGAATTTTAATGCTTTCTTCTGATTTTGTTTGACGTGGTTGCTAATTTGACTGTTTGTTTTTAAGCCCCTGGCAGTATGAAGCTAAAAGCTAGAAAGACTCAACTACCTGTTGGAGCTTCCCTCTAGCTGGTCAAACCAGATGGATTGATTGATTGATTGATGGTCAAAACAAACTGGTGACTGGGAGTCGGAGGGGCAAATCGTGGTGCAGGCGGGTGGGCTAGCCATTTGCAAACTTCCGTGGTTTGGGGTCAATTCATCCGCACGGTTTAGGAAGCATCGTTGTTGCATGAAGGGTCATAGCCGCAGCTGCTCAATCCTGGCGGATTTTCCAGGGACCAGGACACCTCTTCCTGGAACGTGAGCAGATGGGACCCTAACTGTACGAATTTTGGCACCTCAGCTTTTTGCACGGGCTCTAAATGTTCTCTGCCTGCACGACACCTGGATCCTGCAAAATACATTTCAGTGCATTTCTTTGAGTTTAAGGCTTTAAACTGCAGCTGCAAGTGGGGATAATTAGAGATCAATGTAAGTTGGCATTTTATTTTTTAAACACAGCTTTATTTAGATATAATTTACCTAATACACAAGTCACCCTTTTGGAGTATATAATTCAGTGATTTTTAGTACATTCACACGGATCTGCAAACATCGTCACAGTCAACTTCAGAACATTTTCATCACTTCAACAGAACCCCCTCCCCCACCAAATCCTAGACTCTTTATCTATAACTCCCCTTACCTTCCCGTCCCTCCCACCTCCTACCCTACGCAACCAATAGCTGGTTTCTGTGCATTTCCCTATTCCAGACTTCTGTATGAGCTGATAGGGTATCACATGCAGACTTTGGTGGCCTGTCTGCATGGTCCACCCAGGTAGCAGCATGTATCAGTTCTTCAGTCCTTTTTATGGCCAAATAGTATTCCATTGTATGGATATACCGCATTATGTTTATCCATTTGTTGTTGATGGACATTTGGGTTGTTTCTGTCTTTCAGCTATTAGAAACAGCGCTGCTATAAACATTCACGTACATATTTTTCTGTAGGTATGTTATGTTTTCATTTTGCGCTTCTGCCTGGGAGTGGAATCCTGGGTCATATGGTAGCTGTGTTTGAAGGACTGGCAGATTGTTTTCCAGGGCGGCTGCACCATTTTATTTCTCCCTGCATTGTATGAGATTTCTAATTTCTCCACACACGCACCAACACTTATATCTGACTTTTTGATTCTAGCTATCCTAGTGGATGTGAAGTGGTATCTCGCTGTGATTTTGATTTGCATTTCCCTAGTGACTCATGATGTTGAGACCGTGTTTTCTTGTGCTAATTGGCCATGTGTATATCTTCATTATAGGAATATTTATTCAGTTCATTTGCTCGTTTTTTAAATTGGTTTGTTTGCCTTTTTATATTTGAGTGTAAGAGTTTTTAAAAAGTGTTTATTCATTTTTGAGAGAGAGAACATGAGCGGGGGGCGGGCAGGGAGAGAGGGGGACAGAGGATCTGAAGCGGGCTCTGAGCTGACAGCGAGCCTGATGCGTGACTTGAACTCACTAACCGTGAGATCGTGACCTGAGCCCAAATCAGATGCTCAACCAACTGAGCCACCCAGGCGCCCCTGAGTTGTAAGAGTGCTTTATATATTTTGGATACAAATCCCTTTTCAGATAGATGATTTGCAAATAATTTCTCCCAGTTTATCAGGAGTCTCACTTTATCGATGGTGTCCTTTGAAGCACAAAAATTTTTCATTTTGATGAGGTCTGATTTTTTTCTTTCATTGCTCATGAAATGCTCAGTCACACTTTGGGTGTCTTATTTAAGAATCTTTAATCAAATCCAGGGTTGTATTTACCCCTTCATTTTGTTCTAAAAGTTTTGTAACTTTAGCTTTTACCGTTAGGTCTTTGACCCATTTTTGAGTTAATTTTTATATATGGTGTGAGGTAAGGGTCCAACTGTGTTCTTTTGCATGTGGCTCTCCAGTGGTCCCAGCACAATGTGTTGAAAAGTGTTCTTTTCCCGTTAAATCGTCTTGGCATCTCTGTAAAAAATGGGTTGATTATGGTTGCATGGATTTATTTCTAGATTCTCAGTTATATTCCGTTGATTTATATATTGTGCAAGGTTGCATTGCTTTGCAGTTAAGTTTTGAAATCAGGAAGTATGAATCTTATTTTTTCTTCTTTTTCAGGACTGTGTTAGCTATCCTAGGTCCCTTCCAATTCCATGTGAATATTAAAGTCCACTTGTTAATTTCTACTGAGGCCACCTGGAATTCTGATAGGGTGTGTTGACTCTGTAGATCAGTCTGGGGAGTATTGTCATGACATGCCATTAACAATGAATTAAATCGTCTTATCCTTGACTGTGAGATGTTTCCCATCTATTTAGATTTTCTTTATTTTTTTTTTCCCAACAATGTTTTGGAATACTCAGAGTTTGGTTTTATACTATGTTTATTAAGTGTATCCCTAAGTACATTATTCCTTTTGATGCTATTGTGAATGACCGGTTTTGTAATTTTGTTTTTGTTTTTAAATTTTAACGTTTGTTTATTTTTGGAGAGAGAGAGACAGAGCATGAGTGGGGGGAAGGGCAGAGAGAGAGGGAGACACAGAATCCGAAGCAGGCTCCAGGCTCCGAGCTGTCAGCACAGAGCCTGACACGGGGCTCAAACACACCGACCATGAGATCATGACCTGAGCTGAAGTTGGATGCTTAACTGACTGAGCCACCCAGGCACCCCTGTAATTTTGTTTTTGGATTGTTCATTGCAAGTGAATAAAAATACAACAGAGTTTTATATGTTGATCTTGTATCCTGCAACCTTGCTGAACTTGTTTATGCTAATAATTTTTTAGTGAATCCCATAGGATTTTTCATATGTAAGATGATGTCATCTGTGAATAGAGATAGTTCCATGTCTTCCCTTCCACTCTGGATGCTTTGTATTTCTTTTTCTTGCCTTTACTGCCCTGGCTAGTGCCTCCAGTACAGTGTTGAATAGAAGTGGTAAGAATGGACATCTTTGTCTTGTTCCTGATCTTAGGAGGAAAGCATTCAGTGTTTTTACCATTAAATCGATGTTAGCTGTTGAGTTTCTCATAAAGGCTTTTTTCAAGCTGAGAAGGTTCCCATTTATTCCTAGTTTGTGGAGCGCTCTTATCATAAAATGGTGTTGGATTTTGTCAGATGCTTTTTCTGCGTCTATTAGATAATTGTGTAATTTAAAAAATTCGACTGATATTATGTATTATATTAATTGATTTTCAGATGTTGAACCAACTTTGCATTCCTGGGATAAATTTCACTTGGATATGATATATAATCCTTTTTATATGTTGCTGGATTCAGTTTACCAATATTTTGTTGAGGATTTTTGTGTCCGTGTTTATAAGGAATATTTGTCTGTCATTTTCTTGTGATATCTTTGTGTGGTTTTGGAATTAGGGAAATACTGGATTTAAAAAATGAGTTGAGGGGCACCTGGGTGGCTCATTTGGTGAAGCGCCTGACTTTGGCTCAGGTCATGCTCTCACAGTTAGTGGGTTTGAGCCCCGCATCTGGCTCTGTGCTGACAGCTCAGAGCCTGCAACCTGCTTCACATTCTGTGTGTGTCTCTCTCTCTGCCCCTCCCCCACTCACTCTCTCTCTCTCTCTCTCTCTCTCAAAAATAAATAAAAACATAAAATATTATAAAAAATGAGTTGAGAGTATTCCCTTCTTCTATTTTTTGGGAAGAGTTGGTGAAGAACTGGTATTAACTCAGAAGTGAAGATATTTGACTTTGGGCTTTTCTTTGTGGGTAGGTTTTTGGTTACTAATTTAATCTCTTCACTTGTCATGTCTACCTACATGTCTGTGTCTACTCAGGTAGTCTGTTTCTTCTTGAGTCAGTTTTAGAAGTTTGCGTCTTTCTAGGAATTTGTCCATTCCATCTAAGTTATCTAATTTTTTGGTGTACAGGTGTTCATAGTATTCCTTTATAATGCTTTATTCCTGTAATATCAGTACTAATGTCCCTTTGTTATTTCTGATTTTAGTAAATTGAGTTTTCTGTCCCCCACCCCCCGCCCTGGTTAATCTAGCTAAAGGTTTATCAATTTTGTTGAACTTTTCAAAGAACCAACTTCTGGTTTCCTTTATAATCTCTATTTTTATATTTTCTACGTCATTAATTTCCTTCCTTCTGCTTGATCTAGGTTTAGTTTGTCCTTCATTTCCAGTGTATTAAAGTGGAATGTTAAGCAGTTAGTTTGAGATCTTTCTTCTTTCTTAAAGTATGCACTTACAACTACAAAATACCCTCTAATCACTGATTCAGCTTCACCCCCATAAGTTTTGGTATGTTTCATAAATAATTGTTCTATCCAGTATTGAAAGTAGGACATTGAAATTTTCAACTATTGCTGTTCAGTGTCCATTTCTCCCTTCATTTTTTCCAGGGCTTATGTATCTTGGTGCTTTGTTGTAATTATTATACCTTTCTGATGGATTGACCCTTTTATCATTATGAAATGTCGCTCTTTATCTCTAGTAACATTTTTTAAAAGTCTATTTTATCTAAGTATAGCCACTCCAGCTTTCTTTTAGTTTGTGTTTGTATGATGTGTCTTCTTCTATCCTTCTGTATTCAACTATTTGTTTCTCTGAATCTAAATGGTATCCTGTAGACCACATTTAGTTGACCAGTGTTGTATTTTTAACCCAGTCTGACAATTACTGCCTTTTTATTTGATTGTTTAATCCATTCGTATTTAATGCTCTTATTGATACAGTTGGATTTACATCTGCCATTTTACTTTTTGTTTTCTGTGTGGTTTGTGTCTTTTTGTTTATCTAGTCCTCCTTTACTGTTTTCTTTTGCATGAAATGGATATTTTCTAATGTAGCATTTTAGTTTCTTTAATGTTTTTTTCACTGGTTTTTAAATTTTTAAAAATATTTTTAAGAGAGAGAGAGAGAGAGGGAGGGAGGGAGGGGTAAAGAGAGAGAGAGAGGGAGACATAGAATCTGAAGCTGTCCGCCCAATGCCTGACGTGGGGCTTGAACTCAGGAGCTGTGAGATCATAACCTGAGCTGAAGTCAGATGCTTAACTGAGCCACCTAGGCGTCTGTGTTTTTTCACGGTTTTTTAAAGTAGCTGCTCTAGGGTTTACTGTACACAGTTTAGCTCACCAGAATCAGCTTCAGATTTATACTAGCTTAATTGTAGTGACATACAGAGACATTATTTCTATATAGCTCTATTCCATTTTCCCCACTTCTGTGTATGATTGTTATACCCACCCCATCGATTAATGTTACAAACCCAAAGTTTGTTGTTATGTTGTTATGTTGCTATGTTGTTATGTTACTTTACTAACTGTAGTCATTTCCTTAGCCCAGTATAGCTTTGCTCCTTTGTGTTGTTATTGACAAATCGTACATTTCTATATGTTAGAGGCCCAACATGTTAACTTATACAATTGCTTTTCAATTAGTTATGAGACGGAAGGAGAGAAATATGCATTTATACTTTAAACACAATTACATAATTACCTTTATCGGTGCATAATTACCTTTGTTTTCTTTGTGTTTTCTTTGTGTGGATTCACAGAATCATCTAGGATCATTTTCTTGCAGCCTGAAGAACACTGAGTTTGCTAACGACAGATGGTCTTAGCTTTTGTTTATCTGGGAAAATCCTTATTTCGCTTTCATTTTTGAAAGATAGATTTACCAAATATAGGATTCCTGGTTGATGCTGTTTTTGCTTTGAACAGTTTGAATATTGTTATTCCACTGCTTCCGGCCTTCACTGCTTCCGCTGAGAAGCTAGCTGCCAGTCTTTCTGGGGGCCCTTGGTAGGTGATGAGTCAGTTTTCTCTTGATGCTGTCAAGATTTTCTCCTTGTTTTTGACTTACGGTCTTTTTTTTTTTTTCTTTTTTAATCATGACATATTTATGGATCACTTTGTGTTTATCATATTGGGGTTTATTGAGTTTCTTGGATGTATAGATTCTTTTTCAATAAATTTGGGAAGTTTTTCTGCCATTATTTAAAAAATCTTTGCTCTTTCTCTCCTTTCATTCTTGTACTTCTGTTACATGTATGTTGGTGCACTTTTTGGTGTCTTTCATTTCTCTGGGCTTCGTTCAGTTTTCTTCTTCTTTTTTTTTTCCTGTTTTTCAGCTTGCAAAATCTCTACCAATCTAGTGATTCAAGGTCTTTCAGTCTTCTGCTGGTTTAAATCTGCTGAGCCCTTCTAATGAATTTTTAAGTTCAGTTTTTGTACTTTTCACCTCCATAATCTCAATTGGATTCTTTTTTTAAATAATTTCTATTGTCCTATTAGTATTCTCTATATTAGGTGACATTGTTATCATATCTTCCCTTTTATTTTTAAAGTTTTATTTTATTTATTTATTTAGAGAGATTAGGGGAGGTGCAGAGGGAGAAAGAGTGAGAATCCCAAGCAGGCTCCTCGCTGTCAGCAAGGATCCCCTCGCAGAGCTTGAACTCAGGAACCGTGAGATCATGGCCTGAGCTGAAACCAAGAGTTGGACGCTTAACCAACAGGAACCCCTATTTCTTCTTTATTTTTTAGCGATTGGCTGGATTATTTGAGTGAAGTCTATTTTTCCCTGCTAGCGTTCAGCCTCTGATGCTGTTTGCTCCTCAGGGAGATGGGGCTCCGAGTATGCCCAGGCACCCTGAGAAGACTTTGGTGTGTATAGCGCTCCCTTGCTCGCTTCTCTTGACTGGCCAACTGTTCAACTCCGCTCCTTGCTGGTTGATTGCTCTACAAATGAATCCAATCAAACTGTGGCTCCTTGGAAGGAATAGTTTCTGAGGTCTGTGTCTGAAATATGTTTTGGCCCCGCTCGGGTTTCTCCCAGCTGTCTTATTCCCTGCTTCTCTCCTGCAGACCAGCTGGCCTACAGTTGAGCTGTGCCTTCAGT
The DNA here is from genome assembly GCA_028646485.1 of Cryptoprocta ferox. Classification (NCBI taxonomy): domain Eukaryota; kingdom Metazoa; phylum Chordata; class Mammalia; order Carnivora; family Eupleridae; genus Cryptoprocta; species Cryptoprocta ferox. The sequence continues at coordinate 4,766 of JAQQST010001445.1, read as the reverse complement.
AAGTCCCCGAATCTCTCTCCATTTGCTTTTCTCCACAACCTCCGCTTGTGTTGAGACACATCTTAGGTTTGAACTGCTCCCAGTTCTGTTGCAAAGGAAGTCTGTTCCTGAGAGCAGATACTATGAACTATCTGTTTCATGGCCTGCTTTCCCCCCAGGAGGAATCTGGGCCAGGGCTATGGAGCTGGCGTGGGGGACAACGGCAAATCCCTCTCTGAGCGCCACCTTGCCTTTAGGAGCCGAGCGCTAGCAGCCTGAGGTCCTCTTGGTTTGCCTCTCCAGGTGTGGAAGCTCACCCTCAAAAGCTGAGCCAAGAGTAATCGGGGTGATGGGGTTCAGGGGTGATGGTGGGGTTCATGGGGTTCAGAGCTGACAGCTAAGAAAGAATTCTTGACGACGTCTTTGGTGCAAAAGGGTGATTTTATTAAAGCACTGGGACAGGACCCGTGGGCGGGAAGAGCTGCACTGGGGTTGTGTAGAATGGCTGGTTGTAGACCATGGACTTGGGGGAGGTAAAGTCAAAAGAGAAGTTTCCGAAAGAGTCTTTCATGTGCTAAAGAAGACTCGCAGGATCCTGGAGGCCCAGTTATTGTCAAGCTAAGGTTGTTTTTCCCTCTAGCAAAGCATTAACATTAAGACAGTAGGGAGTTCCTGGAGAAACGTTCTACTCTGTCTTTGCTTTAAGTATTTGCCAATGGGCTGCAGGTTATAAGGAAATTGAATTTTACCTGTCGTTCTCTTCTTGCCTTTGTTCCCATATCACTGTGGAGGGTGATGTTGGGGCCCCACGAAACTGAGTCTGTAGGTTTCTGGAGATTAGGCTATAGATAAGATTGCCTTTTTCTCCTAATTTACTAAGATATTTGTAAACTGGTGGAGACTCTCAGTTTAACCATTTGTTTTCTGACCTTTCCTTTATCCTTGGGCAGCCAGGAGTGCCTGAGGGATGTCACACACGTCCCACCTGGGGGTTAGGGGTGATGCTAGCTTGTGCTTGGCCCTCAGCTTACCTTATTGTTCCTCACCAGGGCCCCCCCCCCTCCCCGGTATTCTCAGCACGCCATGCCCAAGGTGGCGCCTCCATCCAGGAAAGGGGGCTGGGAGGAGGAGGGAGTGCCCACTTCTCAAGTGCACTCTCCTGGAACTTAGCCTCAGCAGCTGTGGCTAGGGACAGGATGAGAGGTGTGAGGTCCTGTTCCTCCTGGGAAGAAAGCCCTCCCTCTAACTGGGTGCGATGGGAGGGGGGCTATGTGTTCCTGGATGCAGCAGTCTCGTCTGGAGTCTGCTGGGCTGAGAGAGGGGACGGAGGCAGTGGTCTTGGTTCAAATAGCACATATTGCTGCGCTTCTTACCAGATGTTCATAGAGTTTCTTGCATAGATGTTTCTTCATTTGCTGTTTGCCCTTGGAACCCTTTCCAGAGCTTTAAATGTTTTGCTGTTGTTGTTTAAATTTTTCACCAGTTTCGCTGGAGAAGGATCAGTGGATCCTCTCATGGTGTCGTGCTAGAATTTTCTTTCTTGTTTAAAAATTTTTTTAAACGTTTATTCACTTTTGAGAGACAGCGTGTGAGCTGGGGAGGGGCAGAGAGAGAGGGAGACACAGAATCCGAAAGCAGGCTCCGGGCTCCCAGCTGTCAGCACAGAGCCCGACGTAGGACTCGAACCCACGGACCGTGAGATCGTGACCTGAGCCGAAGTTGGACGCTCAACCGACTGAGCCACCCAGGCGCCCCTGGAATTTTCTCTCTCTAACTTCTTTATTCTTGAACAACCTTAAAGAGGCTGTAACAGAGCTCCTGGACCAAGGTAATCCAATCCTGTTGTGGCCCAGTCTGGTTTCCTAATTACCTGAATATAATAAGCCTCAATACTACACCTCTTCACCAAGGCTCCCTGTGTGACTGCTGGATGTTTGGATGACTAATTCTCAGTATTCCATAGCCAGGACGATAAGTACTCCAGTTCCGGTTACTCTCTCTTGCCTCCCAGGTGGTCTCCCTGCCTCTCTGTTTTCTCTCCCCGTATTTATTCTACACACATCAGTCGGAGTGGTTTTTAGTTACATTACACTGCTTAATGTTTGATTGGCTTCCCGTTGTTCTTAAAATAAAGTTCAAAGTCCTTAACATGTACTACAAGACCCCGTTTATTTCTTCCATATCCTCCTGTGCCCCTTTCTGTCTGTGCCCCAGTTCCTGCTGCTTCTCTCCGCCCCCCGTCCCCTCAGCGGCACGTACGCTAGTCTTTCCAATTTTTATTGTGCACGTCCCATGCTCTGTGCTATTTCAGGCCCTTTGCACCCGTAAGCTTCTCTTAACTTCTGATTCAGGTCTTGCTTGAATGTCACCTCCTCTGAGGAGGCCTCCCTAACCTCCCAGAATAGCTCAGATTCTCCTGTTCTGATGGCATTCTGGGCACTGTATTTCCTAGAATGTGTGTTTTTGATCAACTGATGACTAGGATGATTATGTAACCTACCTCTTCCCCACAGAATGTGAACTCATGAAAGCAGGGATCCTGTCTGCCTTGACCACTCTATGCCCGGGGTCCCGGCCCAGAGTAGGGACTCCATAAGTACTGCTGAGTGTGGGAATGAATGCCGCATGGGGCCTAGAATGCCAGGTATGGGAGGGTGGTCCTGGGGCTTGACTTTAGAGCTGCTGGGAACCAGAGGGGAAGTTCAGAAGAAAACGCCTTCCTTACCGCTTACCTTCATGATGATAACCTGGTCTTGCCCAGGAGTCTTACTTCTACCCTTGACACTGAGCCTGCTTCAACCCAGACCTGGAATGGCCAGGTGGGGAATACAGACTGAGACAGTGATGATTTTTACTCAAAAAGTAATCAACAACAAGTGTAATTGCTACTTTGAATATTAAGTGCGTTCTTTGTGATAGACATATATTATGTCAAAGAAACCGATGCTAATTTCAGGTAGGGGGCGTTTTATTTCCGTTAAACAGATAAATGAACTGAACTTGGGAGACATTAAGTACCTGCCTCAAATCACACTGTAAGGAGAGATTCAAACTCTTGTCTGTCACGCACCGGCTCTCCGGTTGTTAACCTCTGTTCTGTATTGCCAGGGGAGTCTAGAGTTCTGTCAGTGATTTCTTGCTGTCTGACGGTCTCCCGAAACTTCGTGGAAACTTTCTCTGAAGTGCCTTTTAAAACTTATACCTGTAAGTGCTTCGAGAGAGGGAGGCTCCTCTTTTCATCTCTTATCAAGAGATCATTGAAAACTAAAATCTGTTCGAAGCTTTCTGTGTTTGAGTAGACTTTCTTGCTCTAGACTTTCTTGATTTTACACGGACGTTATCAGGAAGCCAAACACAACAAAAACACTAGGAAAAGCCCCTTGACTGTACTAATAAGGCGGCGCATAAACAAACAGAGAAGAGAACGTGCAGGGTTATCAAATCTAAGCTCTGTTTAAACTTATTACCTCTAAAAGCTTTAAGTTTGGAAAACGCTTCTCAAAGCTCTTAGAACCAAAAGGAAGGTGGGTTTGAAAATACATCTATGGGATGAGGTTTTGAGGAGAGAATTTGTGAAAGCACAGACCTAAATTAATACATGGGGTCGCTGGGTGGCTCAGTCCGTTAAGCGTCTAACTTCGGCTCTGGTCAGGATCTCGCGGTTTCTTCAAGAATAAATAAATTACAAAAAAAAAAAAAAAAAGAGGGGCATCTTTTCTTAGCAACACGGTAACTGCCTTGAAGTCCTAATGTTCTAGAATCCTTGCCAACTGGTCGCCGAGAGAAATTCCTCAGATAGATCTTTACATTAAAAAGCCCAAATTAAAACGCCAGGTAAAGTCTTTCTGCCACCAAAATTGTTCCAAATTGACTTAATTGAAGATGTCTGATCCTTGTTAAACTTTACCCTAATTATAGACATTTTTAACGTGTATGCATGCAAATGCTTAACATATTTATTAATTTATTTGAATGCATAAAAATAAACACAAAAATGGCACGTGATCTCACTTTCCAGAAAACTTCTGTTGTTGTTTTTCTAAATTAGATTAATATATGTACCTGGTAATACAACTTAAACCATGCAGGAAGATATAAAAAATAAAAGCACCTTCCCACCACCACCCAGTCGCTCCACCAGATCACCTCCTTATCCTTCTTCTGCAGCTCTCCAGAAAAATTATATATACACGTGTGACAAAATATATTCTTTTGAAAAATAGACATAAAATACATAAGTGTATTTGTGCAAATATCTGTACAAAGTGTACACATGTAAAAATATATATTCCTTTGAAAAACATAAAATATACAAATTATTTGTACAAATATATGCATTTAATATATAAATATACCTGCCATATTCTTTTAAACTTTGCTTTTTTCACTTTTTTTTTTTTTATAAACTTTATAGTTTATTGTCAGGTTGGTTTCCATATAACACCCAGTGTTCTTCCCCACCAGTGACCTCCACCATGACCATCACCCCCCTTTACCTTTCCCCCTTCCCCTTCCCCCCTCAGTTTGTTTTCAGGATTCAAGAGTCTCTCGTGTTTTGTCTCCCTCCCTCTCCCTAACTCTCTTTCCTCCTTCCCCTCCCCATGGTCCTCTGTTGGGTTTCTCCTGTTAGACCTGTGAGTGAGAACATATGGCATCTGTCCTTCTCCGCCTGACTTATTTCGCTTAGCATGACACCCTCGAGGTCCATCCACGTTGCTACGAATGGCCAGATTTCATTCTTTCTCATGGCCATGGAGTATTCCATTGTATAGACGAACCACATCTTC
>JAQQST010001444.1:0-12599 GCA_028646485.1 Cryptoprocta ferox | reverse complement strand
TTGCTGATTTTAAAACTACTGCTTTACCTTTGGCTTTTGAGTTGGCACAGTTTTTTAAAAAGTTTAGCTTTCTTGGTATTTAATAAACATTTAAATATATAAATTTATACCCTATCTCAAATTTGTTAATTTTTCTGTACTTAATAAATGATTATCTTCCCTATTTTTCTCTTCTTCTAAATGTTTAATAACATTTTTAGACTCAAACATTTAAAACTTCTGTAAGTCTGTTCATAATTTTTACATTTCTCAGACTGGGTAGTATCTATTGAGCTAAATTGTGGGTGAAGTGACAGAATGTCAATTCTGAGCCTAATCCTTTAAAGAATATTATACATTTCTATTTGTCTCTTATACTCTGACATTGCCATGGTAAAAACTATATTCATGTTTCTTACTGATTCCAGAAAGCAAGAGTCCCATGGAACAACAGTGCCCCTACTTACCTCAGAGCCATATTGTTCAAAGCAAAGCTGGTCACTATGTTGACCCAAAATCTAAAACAGAGATTTCCCAGCTGGTCTACTTTCAGGTGAGGACAATAATAAAAATTTATTGCTGTAGATTAATTAATAACTGATACTCATGTTACCCAAAATATTATCTTATCTATGGTAATCTCAATCTTTTTTTTCTAAGACAGTGGCTACTAAACCTATAGGAAGGACTACCATATGTACCTAGGTAGACAGTATTATGTGATATACTTCTTATAGCCACTGGTGTAATCAAAATATTCTCCCCAACTCTATTTTAATTCAAAACTTAACCTCATCAAGCCTCCCAGTTGGTTGAAATTAAAAAGAAAAATCTTTCCAGGTGTTCTGGAAGACTTGGATTCCATTAAACTTTCCCCATCCTTTAATCCTCATTATTGCATATTAAATGGAAATGGTAAGCTAAGCAAAATGAAGAGAAATATCTCCAAGTCACTATAAAGTTTTCCTTCTTACCTGAGTGTTGGTCACTAATACTATTTTATAAGAACTTTTAAATGACTTGAATAATACAATATAATAAGCTACAATACAATTAAAATATATGGGAAATGAATTTAGGCATATAATTTTATTGTTTACATATATATTTCTAATTACTTAGGATTTACAAGAATGGAAATGATTTACTTTATTTTTAGCGTTAATGACAGTGTAGAGTCTCCTTAGTCTTTTAGAATCCTCAGAATTTTATGTTTGATAACATCTTTTAAACTTTAATATCAGGGTACTATTCTGATGTGATTTTTCTAATTTCACAATCTGCAAGTTGGGTAAGGTCTATTATAGCAGGAATCATCTCAGTTTTATTATTTATTTATATGTAACTTAGTAAAATCTTATCAGGAATCTTAATTATATTTCAACATTTTCAAATGCAACAACATTAAGTGCTACAGGTAATCATTTGAAATGGATAGGAATTTATCTTTCTTATATGTGATTAAAGGCAACAGTGATCTGAGGCAGAACTATTTTGAAGAAAATGCTAAAATGGAAAATTTATAGAAAGTGTTTCAGTTCTCTTCACCAAAATTAATTTTATTATTTAATTTAAAATGCCTTGACAGTTAATAGAAAGATAAACAATGAGAAGAGTTAGTAAAAAAAAAAAACCCTTCATTGTCTTTTACTTAACAATAACAATGGGACAATTAAATTGTAAAGGTTTCTCTATGGTAAATGATAAAAATCTAAATGCCCCATTTAAAAATTGGGCATGTGTAATATTCTAATGAGCTTAGGATAATGCCAAACATAACTAGTTGTATGTAGATCTTCCTAATTACCTAGGAGGAGATTGTCTCCATCAAGAACATAAACATCTAGAATTCACAAATTATAATACTGATGCCATTTAAATATACGTGTCTGTAACATGCCTATGGGTTAATTTTTGCTGATGAGTTTATTACTCTGATTTCATTGCATTGCAATGAATTCCTATAGGCAAGCACCTGGAAGTAATTACCTGTAAAACTTAACTATATGCACAGGTATGGCTTAGGAGAGCAAAAATATGCTTTAGCTCATGCAAAATTTAACAGCTTGCCTACTGTGCTACTTTTCTGAGTTAAGTGAAAATCACCACACTTCTAAAATCTAACTAAAGCAAATCTATATAATTCAAGATGGTTTCCTTGCCCATAAATATTTGTAACCCTCTGGCTCTGTCTTCCTAAGACCAGTTTACAAGATGAAACATTATTTTAGAAAGCAAAATAAGGACCTCTACCCTGTATTGTGGAATTAAGTCCTGGCAAGACCTTACCATTTTCTAGCCTATACTAAAGTTCTTCAGAACAAAGAAAAAAAAAATGGATTCCAATCTTTTAACACATTTATTATAATCAAGATTAAACACATAAATGACTTAGTAGGGTCCAGGTATATTGTAAAAGTAGTCAATTACTTCAACAATGATCATCATAGTTATCATTCTCATTACCTTATCATCAAATTGTTTTTTTACTTCAGAATAGGTTTCTCTCCATGGAACATAGTCTCCTCAGTTAAACCTACATATATATTCTACTTCCCAAATTTGCTAAGAAATCCAAGAAACTTAATTCTTTTCTTAAAATTTTTAAATGTTTATTTAATTTTGAGAGACAGAGAGAGAGAGAGAGAGAGAGAGAGAGAGAGTGGGAGAGGGGCTGAGAGAGAGGGAGACATAGACTCTGAAGCAGGCTCTGAGCTGTCAGCACAGAGCTGGAGCGGGGCTGGAACTCACTAACCGTGAGATCATGACCTGAGCTGAAGATGGCTGCTTAACCGACTGAACCACCCAGGTGCCCCAAGAACCTTAATTCTTAAAAAAAAAAAAATGCTATTGATATAATTCAAATTGTAAATCACCATTGCAGTTTTTATTATACATTATATACCAATACTATATTTATTTGAGAAAAAATCAGTTTCATAACAGAATCCTCATTTGATGAAACCAATACCAATATTTGAACATTGTTATGGCATATTGATAAGTACATGTTAATACATGTTTTATTCATCATTAACCACATTTTTTGTTTTAATTTTTTTAATGTTTATATGAGAGAGAGAGAGAGAGAGAATGAATGAATGAATGAATGAGTGAGTGAGTGAGTGAGTCGGGGGGGGGGTGCAGAGAGAGAGAGACAGAGACAGAATCTGAAGCAGGCTCCAGGCTCTGAGCTGTCAGCACAGAGCCCAACGTGGGACTTGAACTCACGAGCTATGAAATCATTACCCAAGCCAAAGTCGGAAGTTCATCCCAACTGAGCCACCCAGGTGCCCCATTGATTTTGTTTGTTTTGTTTTGTGCTGCTTTGTTTTGATTTTGAGCCCTGATTTAGTTTACATTGAAATCAGGTATGAAAATAGTACATATAAATATAAGCAATTTATTGAAAACTCCAATAAAAGATACTTGGAATCTCAGTTAACATGTTAACTGTAGAAATTTCCTACTATTACTGAGCCTTCATTAGACTAGTTTATTCACCTTTATTTATTGATCTATCTATCTATCTATCTATCTGTATATACATATAAATCATTTTAAATCTGTTTTTTACCTTTCTCAAAGTCTATATGTTATTTTCCCTTATTTTCTCTTTAGGTTTATGTTCTCAGTATTTTTCAATCATAAACAACAAAAATGTTCACCTCTACATTAAACATGAATAAATTGTTAGCAAAAGGACATTGAATAGCAAAGACAATTGAATGAAAATCTGGTATACTGGGTCTCAGGAAGAACAGGGACTAACCCATGTCCATTGATTTCAGCAAAAGCAATGTGTGATAAATCTCTATATAGTGTTCCATCAGACAACCCAGCATTAGCTGACTTCCATCTTTGAAATCTCAGCTATGGTTAAAGTTTTACAAAAAGAGACTGTGACTGTACTCTCATGAATCACCCACTACTTCATATGTTCAGTGAATTGATATTTACATGAGATTTTGGACTTAGAGTTAAGGCTGGAAAGAGTAAGTTCTTTGTGGATGTTGGGACAGTGTAAATAAATCTTGAACATAAAGACATGGATTCAGAAGAGCAGAGTGCAGATTTTTACTGGTTGAATTGTGTCCCCCCATGAAATTATATGTTGAAGTCCTAACCCCAATTACCTTAGACTGCAACCTTTGAATTAGGTTTGTGGTAGAGGTAGAGCCCCTTCCTAAGAAATGTGGTAGAGGCTTCCTCAGAACAAAGGAAGGCAACATGGCCCAATCAACTCCTACACATGTATGCATAGCTCTGACAGGAGTCTGTAACTTGGACTGTGTACAGTCAAACTACACATAACCGTATATGGGAGCCAAGTAGAAATTGCATAAAAGGCTATAACCCAGTGTGCTTGAGGCTCAGTGTTTCAGGTATGAACCCACTGAGCCCATGCTGGCATGATGAATAAAGTTGTTTCCTGGACAAAAACCTCATGTCCCATCTCTCTGTGCAAGAATCCTGCTACAGGGTCATCGTGCATTTCTTTAAGTAAGATGAAGTCATACTAGAGTAGGGTGAGACTCTAATCCAATATTACTAGACAGTGATGGGGGTTCTTGCATGCCAAGAACAGCAAACACTGCCAGAAAATTACCATTAGCTACATGAAAAGCATGGAAAAGATTTCCTCTCACAGCCCTCAAAATGGACAAAACTTTCCAATACCTTGATGTTGGGCTTCTAGCCTCTAGAACTGTGAGACAATAGAGTCTATTGTATAAACCCCCAGTCTGTGGTACTTTTGTTTTGGCAGTCACATCATCAAATACAATTATAAAGACTTTTTCTCTTAGAAAGTAATTCCAATAATAATTTAGAGTGATATCCTTTATTGAGAGAGTTCCCTTCCAGTCCTATTTTTCTGAACATTTGTATCATAAAAAGGAATGTTTATTAAATGTTCTTTTTGTATCAACTGAGATGAAGTCAGTTCATTTTTCTTGTTGTTCTATAACTATGATATATTACACTGATTTTCTTATATTGAGGTACTGTGGCATTTCTGTAATAAATTTCACCAGGTAATGGTATAAAATCCCTTTAATATAGTATAGGATTCAGGTTGCTGAAGTTTTTTGAGGACTTTGCATCAGTATTCACAAGGAATATTGGTCTGTAATTTTCTTTTTTGTGTGTGTGCTATCTTTTCTCACAGAATGAGTAAGGAGTTTCCCTACTCTTCATTCCTTTTTGGGAGAGTTTGAGAGAAATATCTTTAAATATCTTTAAGAATTAAACTTTGGCGGGGGGGGGGGGCACTTGGGTGGCTCAGTTGGTTAAGCTCAGATCATGATCTCTTCAGCTCAGGTCATTAGCTTGTGGTTTGTGAGTTTGAGCCCCACATCAGGCTCTGCCCTGACAGTTCAGAGCCTGGAACCTGCTTTGGAGTCTGTCTCCCCCTTTATCTGCCCCTCCCTCACTCATGCTTTCTCTCTCTCTCTCTCTCTCTCTCTCAAAAGTAAATATTAAAATAAGTTAAAAAATAATTTTATAAACAAGAATTAATCTTTGGGGCACAGAGGTGGCTCAGTCAGCTAAGTATTGAACATCCTCTCAGGTCATGATCTCGCCATTAGTGAATTCAAGCCCCACCTCAGGCTCTGTGCTGACATCTCAGAGCTTGAAGCCTGCTTCAGTTTCTGTGTCTCCCGCTCTCTCTGCCCATCCTCCGTTTGCATTCTGTCTCTGTCTCTCTGTCCCTCTTTATCTGTCTCTGTCTCTCTCTCCCAAAGATAAATAAACATTAAAGAAATTAAGAATTAATCTTTAAAAAATTTTTTTAATGTTTAATATTTATTTTTGAGACAGAGACAGGCATGAGCAGGAGAGGGGCAGAGAGAGAAGGAGACACAGAATCTGAAGCAGGATCCAGGCTCTGACCTGGCAGCACAGAGCCTGACAGAGGCTCCAACTCAACCATGAAATCATGACCTGAGCTGAAGTCGGTCGGTCGCCAACTGACTGAGTTACCCAGGCGCCCCAAGAATTAATCTTTAATGTTTGAAGGAATTCACCAGTGGAGTCATCCAGTACTGGACTTTTCTTTATTTGGAAGTTTTTGTTTACTAATTCAATCTCTTTATAGAAATTCTATTGAGATATCATATTTCTTCTTGAGTCAGCTTAGGTAACTACAAGAAATTTTTACATTTCTTCTGATTTATCTAATATGTTGGTATAGAATTGTTCATAGTGTTCTGTATAAATCTTTTTGCTTCTGTGAGATAAGTAGTAATATCCCCACTTTTATTTCTGTTTCTAATTATTTATGGGTTTTTTTGGTCAATCTACCTAATAAGATCATTCATAGTATTCTGTATAAATCTTTTTACTTCTATAAGATCAATAATAATGTACCCACTTTTATTTCTGTTTCTAATTACTTTTTTTCTCAATCTACCTAAATGTTTATTCATTATCTTTTCAAAGAACCTTTAGTTTTATTGTTTCTCTATTCTTTGTTTCATTTATCTCTGCCATCTTTATTATTTCCTTCCTTCTGCTAGGTTTGGGTTCAGGTTTTTCTTCTTTTCCTACTTCCCTCAAAGTATAAAGTAAGGTGGTTGATTTGAAATCTTTCTTCTGTTTTTAAGGTAGGCATTTTCTGCTATAAATATTCCTCAAAGCACTGGTCCTATTCCAGCCCATCAGTTTTGTTATATTGTGTTTTAGTTTCAATTGTGTCTGTTTTCTAATTTCCCTTGTAGTTCTTCTTTGACTTACTGATTTTAAGAGTTTTTTAATTTAATTTCCACATGCTTGTGAATTTTCCAGTTTTTCTTTCATTTCATTATTTATTTCTAGCTTTATTCCATTATAGTAGGAGAAGAAACTGTATGATCTCAATTTATTAAAATTTAGGGAAACTTGTTCTTTGGCCTAACACATAGTTTGTCTTGGTCTGTCCATATGGTCTCTTCTTGAGAAGAATGGATGGACTGTTCTGTATATATTTACTAGGTCTATCCATTATTCTATCTATTATTGAAAGTGGTGTATTAAAATTTCCAACTATTAATGTAGAACTGGTCTTTTTATTTTAACTTTCTGTAAATGTTTACATCATATATTTTGGGACTCATTTGTTGCATCAGTGTTTATAATTGTTTTATCTTCTTGATGAATCAACTTTTTTTTTTTTTTTTTTTTTTACAATATATAGTGTCCTTCTTTGTTTATTTTTTAACAATGTTTGGCTTAATGTATATTTTGTCTAATATTATTATAGCTACCCAGCTCTCTTTTGGTTATAATTTGCACAGAATATCTTTTTCTGTTTTTCACTTTTATCCTGTTAGTATTTAAAAAAAATTTTTTTTAATGGTTTATTTATTATTGGTGTGGGGGGGAGACAGTGCGAGCAGGGGAGGGTCAGAGAGAGAGGGAGACACAGAATCGGAAGACAGGCTCAAGGCTCTGAGCTAGCTGTCAGCACAGAGCCGGAGGCGGGCCTCGAACCCACGTGCCTCGAACCCACGTGCCTCGGACCCACTAACCGTGAGATCATGACCAGTGCTGAAGTGTCTGAGCCACCCAGGCACCCCTGTTCTATTTGTATCTTTAGATCTAAAGTGAGTCATTTGTAGATAGCATATAGTTGATCATGTTGTTTTTATACTTTTGTTCTAATTTCAACCTTTTGAGGATTTTAATGCGATTATCTGAGTTAATAGCCTATAGGAAGAGACTTTGACCATTTTGCACTATTTTTCTATATTTTTCATACTTCTTTTGTCACTAATTTCCTCCATTACTGCCTTCTTTTGAGTTTAGTTGGGGTATTTCTTGAAGTCAAACTTTTTTTTAAGTTTATTTATTTTGAGAGATTGAGTGACTGGAGGAGGGACAGGGAGAGAGGGAGAGAGGGAATTCCAAGTAACTCTGTATTGTCAGCACCTAGTCCTATGCATGACTTGGTCTAAAGAACCCCAAGATCATGACCTGAGCCCAAATCAAGAGTTGGACACTTAACCAACTGAGCCACCCAGGAACTCCTGAAGTCAAATTTTTGTGTCTCATCTTGTTTTCTTGTGTGTGTGTGTGTGTGTATAAAATTTTTTCTTAACCTAGATTCAGAATTTTTTCTGATTCCAAGTCCATATATAAATATTTTTTTGAATTAAAATTTTATGTGTTTAGAGAAGTCTTATGTTGGCAGCGAAATTAAGGGGAAGGTACCAGATATCCCATATACTCCCTGCTCCCACACATAGTCTCTCTCATTGTTAACATCACCCATGAGAGTGGTACTTTTGTTACAACGATGAACCTCCACTGACACATTATAATCATCCAAAGTCCATAGATTACATTATAACTCACTTTAGGTGTATATTCTAGGGTTTGGACAAATATATAATAAAAAATCTTCATCATTATGGTATAATATAGAGTATTTTGCTATTCCATACAATGCCCTATACTTCACTTTTTATGCATGTATTTTTTTAGATATTTTATTTATGTTTACCATGGAGTTAAATTTAACATTCTAAATTTATAACATTCTAGTTTGATTTGATATGAACTTACTTTCAATAGAATAAAAAAACCACTCCTATATAGAAGTACCCCCACCCCATTTATGGTATTATTGTACCATTTGTACCACAAAACAGATTTATGAAAATTATTTAGCCATTTTTATTTTTTACATAATGTAGGAAATTAAAAGTAGTTACAAATCAAAAATTCAGTATTACTGAAATTTATATTTGTTCCTTTACCAGAGATTTTTACTTATTTTAGGGCATGTGTAATAGTCACAGACTGCTTCAGTTTTTTTTTTTTTTTTTTAAATATAGGAATGTCTTAATATCTCCCTCATTTGTGAAGGGCAGTTTTGCTAGATATAGACTTCTTGACTAACTTTTTTTTTTCTTTCAATATCTTAAGAATGTCATCCCATTGCCTTCTGGCTACTGTGGTTTCTGACAAGACATTGGGTGTTAATATTATTGAGAATTTTTTGTGTGTAATGAGGCACTTCTGCTGCTTTTGAGATTCCCTCTTTGTAATGTATTTCAGTGTGGATTCCTTTGCTTATCTTACTTTCAATTTATTGAACTGCTTGGAGTAGATTTATAATTTTTTTAGCAAATCTTCTGCCTTTATTTCTTCAGTGTTCATTTTGACCCTTCTCCCTCTCTCTACTATTTCTGGGACTTCCATGATCCATACATCCATCTTCTTGATAGTGCCTTATGGGACTTTAGCCTCCCTTCTCTTCGTTGTTTTTTCCTCTGCACACTTATTAATTTCAAGTGTCCTATTTTCAAGTTTCCTGATTCTGTTTTCTACTTGATCAAATCTAATGTTTGGCCCATCTAGTAAATTATTTTAGTTGTTGTGTTCTTCAACTCTAGAATTTATATGTTCCATATTTATTTTATTTTTTATTTATATTTATTTATTTTGACAGAGAAAGAGCCAAAAGGAGGCAGAGAGAGAGGGGGAGAGGGAGAATCCCAAGCAAGCTTTGTACTAACAGTGCACAGCCTGACACGAGGCTCAATCCAATGAACCATGAGATCATGACCTGAGCCAAAATCAAGGGTTGGACACTTAACCAACTGAGACACCCAGGTGGCCCAAATATGGGTTATTTTTAATGCTCTCATTTTCCAAATAATCTCTCTTCAACTTTTCCTTCCAGGTCTTCATGTATCAATTGTATATTTCAACTGTGATCTTTTACCCCAAGTTTCTGTAGGTTGTTCATCTGCCTTACAATTCATTTGAGTAATGTTCACTGCTTCTCTGCACTGGGGGAACTCTATGTTAAGCAAAACAGAAATGAGCATTTGTATCAGTCCTTCAGGTAGCTCCTAGAGAGGTTAGAACAGGCATACAGAATAATTTTTGAATAGGTTTACTCTGTTAACTCCAGAGACAGGGACCAGGGTCCCAGTTTGGGAACATGGACTGCCATCTTCAAAACCGACAAGAAGCCAAGGAGGTGGGTGGCCAAAGGGCATCTAAATACACTACCAAAGCTTCCTTATATTTAAGCTGTCTTCATCTTGGTTCTGCAGTCATTGGTTGCTGTAAGCCTTTGATTGCTTTTTACAGAGATCTGATGGAGTTTTTCCAACCATTTACATCAGTTTTTCAATGGTTCTGTTGAGCAACATAAACTTAATGCTGATTGCTTTGTTTCCTTGCTGATGTCACTCCCAGATGTAGTTATATTTGGAGGTGGTTGCCTCTTTGACAGTTAAAGTTGGTAGTTTTAAAATTTTTGTAATGGTATATTTAAGTTTTTTGGATTATCCTCTTAATTAGTACTTATATCTCCTAAATATTTTATTCCACCATTTTATTGCTTATCAATGTATTAGACAATCCATATTTTTGAACTTTATTGGTGCAAATAATGTCAAAAACATGCTTCAAAAATTGACAGTAAATTTTTTAGATATTTTTTTACTAAAATTTGAGTAGGAATTTAATATTCTATTTGAGCATAAAACTTTATGTAGGTTTAGACCATTGTGGATTTAAGGGGGCTCCATTTATAAGTTATATATATTATGATCTTATACATCTTATGTTTTATGTTATTTATTAAATCAAGTCTTAAAATAGTATAATATGTGCTATTATTTTAATTTTAGACATTAGAAAACTATAAAAAACTTTAAGTATTTGGACCAAGGTCACACAGTAACAGTTTGACCATGTTAGAACTCAAGAGAAACCTGCATTTCAAAATCAAATCCAATTAAATAAGAGGCTACACTGACTCTCACATTTTTGGTTGCTTTTCTTTATTTACCTTTGAATGAATATTGGTTTATTCATTCGTGACATTTGCTCAAAAATCCTATGCATATATATTTCTTGTTTTCCAATATCGTATATAAATCCTCTTTCTGGAAAACAAGTTGGATGGCTGGTTGATGTAAGTTTATATTAACAGTTTAGTGATCTGTAAGCCTAATGGGTTTGGGTTTGGAGAAAAAGGGTCAAGACAAATTCAGTTCTGTGTGGAGTTTCTTTGTGTTTAGGGAAGTCAACATACTGAAAGCCAAATTTCTATATCTTAGCATTGTGTTTGATTCTCACTCCAATACCTCTTAGGTCTGTGTTCGGCCTCCTTCCTATAGTTACTGTTCATTACTTCATGATTGAACACTTTCTTAACAGCGATTCTATAGATTTCTATTCTGTGTGAATGTGCTGATTTTATTTGGTGCTTCTTAACTCTTTGAATGACTTTGTGAATGAGCTGCCAAGTGAAATGTTCAGCTCCACAGTTACTCTTGATTCTAGAACTCATTCCTTGGTTCTGCTACTTATTTCATTACAACACTGAGTTGCCTTCTCTGGAAGAATTGCTATGTACTCTCTGCATTCTGTCTAACATCAAGACTCAAATATCTCTATAGTGGTAGACCCCTTTCCATGCTTTCCATCAGAGATGCATGTCTCTCCACATTTTTATATTAGTCTGGCATTTTCAGCAAAATTCCGTTGGAAGGTGGTTATCAAATTTATCCTATAACCCATAGTTCTATATTTTAATTAAATTAAATTGCTTAATAGTATGAACTATTTGCATAAATATGACTGCTGTTTCCCCATATGTTTTAGAGTTAAACACAGTTCCAGCTATTTTATGCATATACTTTCTAAGAAATTTAATCTACATATAGATTTAATAAGTTATGAATATTCAGTGACTTTTCAGTATATTCCTTGTAGTGATATTTGTTCACCATCATAAATTAAGCTGATACTTTGTGGATTTTTCCTTTCTTCCAGGCATTATCCTTTAGATGTGAGGAGAGCATCTCTCTATTCTGATTCACAGATTAGTAGAAAAGATAAATATACAAATATGTGTGAATACAAATACATATGGATATAAAACATATATGATGCAAAATAATATACATCATAATACAATTATCACAATATTATCACCAATCAAAAATTTCAGATTTACTTTTATAACCAGTGTATCTTATTATTTGAGGAAATATGTAACAGACACAGTATGTAAAATTTAACTTTTTTAAGATGGTGTATCAGCAACCATTGGGAAAATCAGTGGCCTTTGTGGTAGACAATTCATTTTAATCAAACTAACCCTCTGAACTTTACTTGATTCACTCATCCAATACAGTTTCCTAATATGGTTGTATTTGAGCCTGGGTCGAGCCAACTCTAGGGCTTATGAACCATTCAGTTTCAATCGAAATTAGGGTGCTTTATGGTACGTTGCATTTCTGTGGAATAGAAACATATATCACCTTGATAATAAATGCTTTTTAAGTATAAAATATTAAAGTAACACCTACAAGAATAATAAATACTATTATATAATGATTTTCATTAATTTGTTATGGTAAATGAAATTTGAGTTTAACAAAACATCTAGTCTGATTTATTGCACTTGGAGAAAAAAAAAAGCCAAGTGTTGGTTTTATTTTAAAATTAAAAATGTTTTTTTCTTGTGTGTTGATACTTGAATAATCCTTCAAATTATATTCCTATTAATATATGTGTTTAAAAAAAACCTAACATGTGCTTTAGCCATTATAATTTTATGTATTAAGGATTTATTGTTCAGATTAATGCTGCCAAAATCAGAAAATTTA
>JAQQST010001443.1:0-12601 GCA_028646485.1 Cryptoprocta ferox | reverse complement strand
CATGCGAAGCGAAATAAGTCAGGCGGAGAAGGACAGATACCATATGTTTGCACTCATAGGTCTAACAGGAGAAACCCAACAGAGGACTATGGGGAGGGGAAGGAGGAAAAAGAGCTAGGGAGAGGGAGGGAGACAAACCACGAGAGACTCTTGAATACTGAAAACAAACTGAGGGGGGAAGGGGAAGGGGGAAAAGTAATGGGGGGGATGGTCTTGGTGGAGGTCACTTGTGGAGAAGAGCACTGGGTGTTATATGGAAACCAACCTGACAATAAACTATAAAGTTTAAAAATAAATAAATAAATAAAAACAAAAAAACAAAAGAAATAAATAAACATTAAAAAAAAAAAAAGAACTATGATATCACAACCTGAGCTGAAATCAAGAATCTGGTGCCTAATCAACTGAGCCATTCAGATGCCCCTTTTCCAGAATTTCTTACTTGTCTTTACTTACCTTACATAGTTAGTGGTCTTAGAATAATAATATAAACATCACCACCACTAATTTTGATGACTAAAAACAGTGATTTTTTTTTTTCTTTTTTCTTTTTCTTTTCTTCCTTACTGGATTTAGGTACACATTACCTATGCTGTGAGACTACAATGCCCTTATCTGATACATCCTTCCCTTTTTTAACCATAATTGAATATTGATTCTATAACAATATATTTAATAATGTTAAGTAGTATTTATGATGTCTCCCTATTAATTTTGATTACGTGAAGCTCATTGTATACTACATTCCTTAGGAAGCACTCTTGGTACAATATACTGAATTATTATATTTTGAAAAATTCCAGATATTAAATTATTTAGTCACATTACTTCTATTAAGTATGTTATATATGTATTATATTTTCTCCTGACATGAAGAATGATCATTAAGTTCTCATGATGGTCTCATTATTTCTCTCAAAAGCCAAATGATTTTTGCCTGAACATATAATTTCTTTCCTTTTTTCTTTACAGTAGAGTAACTTACAAGAATATATCTTGCTGTTGGGTATTCTGATTCAATATTTCAGGTACACAGAACAGTCTCTCATCATGTATTTTCAAGTTTTTTTTTTATTCTAGGAAAGTTTCTTCAATTATAGTTTTTAATATTTTTTCTCCTGTTTTAATTTTTTTAAATAACTGCAATTGTCTAACTTGTCATTCTTTGCTTATCTTTAATATTTGTCAGTTTCTCTTGGATACTGTTTATCTCTTCTTTTTGTAAAAAATGTTTTTTATTTACTTTTTCTTGAGAAAGAGAGAGAGTGTGAGTGGAAGAGGGGCAGATAGAGTGAGAGAGAGAATTACAAGCAGGCTCAACACTGTCAGCACAGAGCCCAATATGAGGTTTGATTTCACAAACCTTGAGATCATGACCTAAGCTGAAATCAAGAGTCAGATACCTAACCGACTGAGCCACCTGGGTGCCCCCTTCTTTTCTTTTTAATATCCAAATTTTATTCTTTTCCACATTACATGTCTTTATATCAATGGTTAGTTGTGTTTGTTTTTTTCTGTTTCTTCTTTTCTTGTCTATGTTGTATATTTTGTAAAAGACTTGGACCTTGATACTTTTCTTCTTCACCATATTTTTTTGAATTTGGTTTTTTTAAACTTGTAGAAAGAGACAGTTCAGATATTTTCTTCTAATATCAAAAGTTCCTGCTTCGGTTTTTATAAAGTGGTAAAAAATAGAATGTCTTCTTTTCAGATATTTTCTGATTCAGTAGTAATTTCCACTGGCCCCAAAGGGGAAATAGGGGGAACTCTTTTATTATTTTTCAAGATTGTTTTGTCTATTTGGAGCCCCTTACAATTCCATAAAAATTGAAAGATTGGCTTTTCTACTTTTGTGGAAAAGGCTGTTGGAACTTTGATGGGAATTGCATTAAATCTACAGATTAATCTACAACCCAAATCTACTTTGGGTTGTATTAACATCTTAACAATATTAAGTCTACCTATCTACGAGCATGTTATGTCTTTCTATTTTTTTAATGTCTTTTAAAATTTCTTTCAGCAATGTTTTGTACTTTTCAGAATGCAAGCTTCTCACCTCCTTGGTTAGATTTATTCCTAAGTATGGAAATCTTTTCCTTGCGATTGTGAACAGAATTACTTTCTTGACTTCCTTTGTAATTGCTAGTGAATAGAAACACAACTTATTTTATATGTTGATCTTGTACTCTGCAACTTTGCTGAATTATTTTGTGGGTTTACTGGGTTTTCTATACTTCCGATCATGTCAAATGCAGGGGTGCTTGGGTGGCTCAGTCAGTTGAGTGTCTGACTCTTGGTTTCAGCTCAGGCCATGATCTCACAGTTTGTGAGTTTGAGCCCCACATCAGGCTCTGCACTGACAGTGTGTGGGTCCTGCTTGTGATTCTCTCCCCCATCTCTCTCTCTGTGTCCCTCTACTGCTTGTGTGCTCTCTCTCTCCGTGTGTGTGTGTGTCTCTCTCTCTCTCTCAATCTCAAAATAAATAAATAAACATTAAAAAAAAAGACCATGTAAATTGAAAATCACAATAGCTTTGCATCTTCCTTTCCAATTTGGATGGCCTTTTCTTTTCTTATTTGGTAAGTCTACCTAGAATTTCCAGTACAGTGTTAAGTATTAGATGTGAAGCAGCATACTTGTCTTGTCCCTGATCTATTTATGTTTTATTTGTAATGCCTAACTTGCATAATGCATTAATGTTAATGTTGTTTGGAGTTTGTCTTAGTCTTCTTTAAAAACAAACACAAAACTATAGACTGAGTAGCTTAAATGACAAACATGTATTTCTCACAATTCTGGAGTTGGGAAAGTCCAAGATCAAGGTTCAGCAGATTTGCTGTTTGGTGACGACCTGCTTCCTGGTTCACAGACATCCATCTCCTTGTTGTGTCCTCACTGGCAAAAGGGGCAAAGGAGCTGTCTGAGACCTCTTTTATAAGGGCGCCATCCTACTCACGAGGGATCTACTCAAATGATCTAATCACCTCCCCAGAGCTCACTTCCTAATTAAGAGTCACTTTGATCATTAAGTTTTCAGCATATAAATTTGGGGGGAACACAGTCAGTCTATTACAGGGTTTAAAGAAATATTTGTATGCACCTATCATTCAGAGATGGAGATTCGTGCCCACTCTGTAAATTCAGTTTGGTGTTACTGGGACTATAACAAAAGTCTACACTTCTTTAGGAGGGTGTAAAGAAAAGGAAACGGATAAACCCTATCTGTCAGGGATCACAAAAAGCATCATAGAAGTGACTGAGTTGGACATTCAAAGCAGGAAAAGTGTTTGATAAGCAGGTATGAGCAGAGAGAACTTGAGGAACTTGTTCTAGGAAAAGAGATCTAACAAAAGCTCCAGAGGGCTTATATGGCTTGTTGCTATAGGATAACTTTCAGTAGTTGAAGTTGGTCTGGATTGTAGGGTTAAAGGAGACACTCTGTGAAGATGACTAGAAACATACAATGTGCTACTGAGAAATTTGGATTTTATCTTGGAGGAAATGGGAAAAAGATAAAGGTGTTTGAGATTGTCCATTCTGGATAGAATGGAGATGAGACTCCACAGATGTTAGTTGACTGATTATAATATCATGTGAAGAAAACCTATGGGGAAACTAAACACACTTTGCTCTGAACTGAGTGCCTGGTGTTTTTATAATCTCACAAGCCAAAGGCCCCCAAATGCCAAACCAAACTATTGTGTGCAAAAAACCATACCTTTCTTTCATTTAATGAGTAAAACAAGATAAAGATTAAAGACAGACCTAAAACAATTCTGTTGATGCTCTGTAAAGGAGGAAAAGTCCCACAGCCATTGAATCTGAGAGGAGATGGTATTAGTTTCATTCTTTCTTCGTGTGGTGCATCTGATATGTTCTCCTTCCATACTGAACAGTGGTGACCCAAGGGACATGGAAAATTGTGAAAGTTAGAGATCTTTAGAAACCTAGGACTAAATCTAAGGAACTGCTAAGTGAAATAAATTTGGGGGTATTTTGTCTTTGTCTGCACCCCTCTCTCTAGCTCTTTTGATGCTTTTAACATTTGACTACAGTGAGAGATCTAAAGTCCCCCTATAACCTCACTACATAGATCTGGGTCTTCTTGGAGGATCCCATACTTTTAAGTTGCCTTATTTCTTTGATCTCAGCAATAATAAAGTAATACTAGTAATATTACACAGGTAATGTTTCTTGATTGCTTACTATGTGTTAGGCAAACTGCCATGATCAAAGGAATTCAGTCATTACATCAGATACCTCTGCTCATCTTTCCATATATAAGGGGAAAAAAAGTCAGCTACATGATATTTGGCTTTTGAAAGATTCCAGACACCTTCTCCATATTTCTTGGCATATGTTACTTTGACTATCTTTCCTATCCACTTTGTTTAGGGCTTTCATGTTCACACAGCTACAGCAGATATTTAGCCTGATAACATTATTTCTCCTTCTTCCCAGTCCCTTTCTGTGCGCGTGTGTGTGCATGTGCGTGTATGTGTGTGTGTGTGTGTGTGTGTGTGTATGCAGGCATGTATGTGGGAGGTAGGGGAGTAGGAGACAGATGTGATGTGAAGGCAGAAACTTTGTTTATCTTAACCTTAACTCTTTTCTTCTCTTGGTCTTTGTCATCAATGACCACTCCTGATTTTAGTTTTCAAACTACATTGCTTTTGGTGTATTTGAGATTCCCCCTTCCAATATCTTTAAGCATTAATCAATTTATTTGTTTATACATTAATGTATTAAAAATATGTATTCAGCAATGAATTTGATCAAAGAGTTATAGAATTAGGGTAAGTCTGTTCATACCAGTTTGTCCGGACATTTTTCAGTTTATGTGCATTATTAATAGTGAATGCACTTTTCATAGTGTTGTAGTTTGAAAATCAAATAATATTCATAAATTATGCCTGGAGGATTCAGGGAAGACTGCAATGGAAATGAACAAAAATAAAAATGTTATTAATAAAGTTTAGGAGAGACTTTGAAGTTAATACTTATGCTTTCAAGAGGTCCAATATATAGTTATATTAGACCCGTGATTGAATTGAATTCTATCACTCAAAATTACTTTCTTTAAGTACCAATCTCTGGTAATGAGCTTGAGAATTGTGGGCTTATTGATTCGTGACTGTTCTTTTCTTTCCTAGGGCCTGACCTATCAGACAGAAAATCTCCAGTTTCTTATGTCTCTAAAGAACATTGAAATGATCAGCTTTATGGACAAGGGCTTCTCAGGCTATCTTATATTGCAGCAAGCGTAACTCCAATATTTGCACTTGAAGTTGCCTGCCACTCTAGGCTACTTGGTGTAGATTGATTTTAAAGATTTACCAGTTAACCAAAGAACAAAGAACAAATGATTCTATACAATCACTTAAAAATTATTTCCAGAGATACTTCTACTGAGCCTTGCTGTACTTCAGACTATTATGGCTCCAGCTTGATGAATAATGTCATGTGGAGAAGTCCCCACACCCTTATCTTTTAGCTCAATTTTTGGTCCAGTACATTAAGGAGGGTCTAGTAACAGAGTTAGTAATCCATGCTAGGTGTATGGGCATAGATTTTGATGAAATATTAGCTAGTTTTTTTTTTAAACCTGTTCTTAAAAAATGCTGCAAACAACCAATCACAAAATTGTACTTTGTGGCTTAACAAGAGCTCTCATCTAGGCTCTGATTTGTACCTACGTTGCTTTAGAATGATGACAGTATCACAGGGTGAAGAAACACTGGGTGTTGAGGAAGTTGTCTATTGCTTCATAATATTTAAGGCATGAACAGACGTTTTACAATATCTGTCCCAGAGTCTGTATTTCTCAGCACTGTGAAGAGACTGGAGAAAGGGATACTATGGAGTTCAAAGCTCTCTGTTTGGGGCTGTTTTGTGTTCTCTTTGCCTCTCATATTTATATCACCATTCCAGGCAACATTGAAGAATACTGGAAGGTAATGGCCTTAGACACAGCTGTTAAAACTTTAACATTTATGGTAAGATTAACATTTTTTTCTTCTTGATATTAGAATGATTTGTTAACTAAAATTCAGTACTTAGGAACTTTTTAGTAATTACTGGTTTTGAAATAACCATTGCTTCTTTGTTTGTTAGCATAATTCAAACAAACAAACAAAATTTTGTTTATGTACTTAAACAAAATTAAGTACATAAAACTCAGTACATCCACATTCACACAAACAGAGTGAGATAGAATTCTCACTTCTAAGGAGTTTATATCGAAATGTAAAGACTGTGTATGTTGTGGTTTTCTTGACAGGAAAAGCTTTGAAGTTTACGTGATACCTTATGTTTGAGTTATATTTGGTATATTTGAGTTTTCAGTTATATTTTACTTACATATACCATACATAAACATTACTGATGTTTGTATCTGTTTGATGTTCATTTAGGGCTCTATTTCCATGGCTTCTACTGCTTATCTTTCATTCTAAATTGCTAGATTTCAAGAGATTGTCTGACTTGAAATATGCAGGGTTAATTATGAATTCAAGCAAAACTAGGTCTTGATAAGGGGGAGATATGGTTAGAATAGCATTTTTGAGCCTTAACAATACACAGACTTTCAGTAAAGTAAACCTCTATGCACCCCCACTACCTGAGTTTCCAGAGGAGGAAAAGAAGTTCAGAGAAGCTCATGCAGCTAGAAAGTGACCACTTCAGAATTTGAACCCAGGAATGCCTCATTTCAAAACTCATACTCTTTCTGCCACACCAAGTGGCTCCCAGAAAGGTTGTTTGAGACAGAAACAATGAGAAGCTGAAAAGAGAAGCCAGTAGCAGCAGCAAATGATTAGAGAAGAAAGAACAATCTACAGTATAAGAAGGAGAGGCTGTCCTGCAGTACTTAGAACAGGAGACAGCAGTTCTGTGAAAACACAACCATCTCCTGTCTGCATCTGCTAAGTCCTGACATTTCTCTGTCTGATCACTTCTAGTGGCTCACCTCACAACTGCCTCTTTTTCCAATGCCCTTCCTCCTTGATTTAACATAACATGAAAGAAGGTGTGGGTAAGCAAGTGCCAACTCCATAGTCTTTTCCTTTTTCAGCTACAAATTATTCTCACCATTGTCCATCTATAACAAAATTATGTACTTTATAGATTTCTCATTGGATATGGATTGTTCTATATTTTCAAAAGGTGAGAAGAAGAGCACCCATGTATTTACTTTAAAGATTATTCTAGTAAAATTAACAGTTGTTCTCTATTCTCAAAAAAAAAAACCCATCTTATTCTTGTCAGTACTGAACTTTGTAACTCATAGTTGAGATAGAAGTAAGAAAAATTAATTCTTTATCATATGAAATGGAGGTGAAAATTAAAGTTTTTGAGGAAGTAACCTTGATAAATAAAATGCACTGCTATGGAGTCATATGTTAACTTGGAAGGCTGAGTTTGGTAGAAGAAAGCATGTCTAACCTTCTAAACCTTCCTCCATTGTACATTTTTACCCTATAAAATGAGGATATGAATCATAAATACTTTTTAGGATTGCTTGAGAATTATAGATCGTATATGGTAGATGAGCACAAAATAATCTCTAAAGTGATACTTTTCTTATTCAAAAAATACTTATCTACTCAAAAACAGAAAATGTCTGAGAAATGAGAAAAAAGGCAATTTGCAAAATATCTTTTAAAATTCACTTCACTAGGGACACCTGGGTGGCTCAGTCGGTTAAGCATCCAACTTTGGCTCAGGTCATGATCTCGTGGTTCGTGGGTTCGAGCCCCGCATCGGGCTCTGTGCTGACAGCTAGCTCAGAGCCTGGAGCCTGTCAGCTAGCTCAGAGCCTGGAGCCTGTCTTCGGATTCTGTGTTTCCCTTTCTCTCTGACCCTACCCTGCTCATGCTATCTCTCTCTCTCTCTCAAAAATAAATAAAACATTAAAAAGGTATTCTTTAAAAAAATAAATAATAAAAATTTCTTCACTAAATGAAAAATTAGCTTAATTTATCCATTTACCAAAAACCTTGCCTTAAAGGATACTCTACCCTATTATATTCAATTAGCATGAAATTACTTAAGAATTTTTAGTAGTAGAGAATACTTAAATAAGGATAGATTTATTTAATACGTACGTGTGCTAGACACTCCACTATATTCATTAAAATTCCTAACTCACTTAAATCCTACAACAGCCCACTGAGGGATTTGTTGTTATTAATATTATTATTACAATTCTGTAGATAAAAATTTGAAATAGAGAGTCATTTGCTTCAGGTCGTATTCTCATTAAGTGATAGTATAAGTAGCTGGTCTAGAAAAATGGGTGCAGATTTGGCTTTGATCTTTACTGGCTGCAACTTGGAGCTTCTGCATGCTTCCTCATTGTTAAAGTATAGGAATTAGACATTCTCTAAGATCCTGTAATATCATAAACTTTGAAATAATTGTAGGAATGTACTATTGACCATATATTTTTAGTTTTTTTTTCTTTTGAGTAAACTGTCCAGTGACATGTCACAAATTTCAAAGGTGAGTTTTCATAAATACCAGGGAGAGCTTTTTTTTTTTTCAGTGATATAAAATATGGGATTTGGGGGTAGGAGATTGGGGGGCAAAGGACAGAGATGTATTTGGAGTTGAAAACAGGGCATTAAACAAAAACAAAAATGAACTATTGGTACCTCATCAAAATTAAAAGCTTCTGCACAGTGAAGGAAATAATCAGCAAAACTAAAAGGCAGCCTACAGAATGGAAGAAGATTTTTGGAAAAGACATATCAGACAAATGGTTAATATCAAAAATCTATGAAGAACGTATCAAACTCAACACCCAAAAAACAAATAATCCAGGGAAGAAATGGACAGAAGACATGAACAGAGACTTTTCCAAAGATGACATCCATATGGCTAACAGACACATGAAAAGATGCTCAACATCACTCATCATCAGGGAAATACAAATCAAAACCACAATAAGATATCACCTCACCTTGTCAGAATGGCTAAAACAAACAACTAAGGAAATAACAGGTGTTGGCAAGGAGGCGGAGAAGGGGGAAGCCTTTTGCACTGTTGGTAGGAATACAAACAGGTGCAGCTACTGGGGGAAACAGTGTGGAGGTTCCTCAAAAAATTAAAAACAGAGCTATCCTACAATTCAGCAATTTCCCTAGTAGGCATTCATCCAAAGGATACAAAAGCACTGATTTCATGGGGCACATGGAGTCCAATGTTCATAGTAGCACTATTAAGAATAGCTGAATTATGTAAAGAGCCCAAATGTCCTCAGCTGATGAATGGATGAAGAAAATTCGGCATATATATACATACACATATAGGTGTATATACAAACAAACACACACATGCACACACACACAATGGATTACTACTCAATGATGAAAAAGAATGAAATCTTGCCATTTGCAATGATGTGGATAGAGATTTATGCTAAGCAAAATACGTCAGGAAGAGAGGGACTAATACCATATGATTTCACTCATGTGGAATTTAAGAAACACAACAGATGAACATAGGGGAAGAAAAGGAAAAATCAGATAAAAACAGAGAGGGAGACAAACTATAAGAGACTTTTAAATACAGAGAAGAGAATGGGGGTTGTTTGATGGGAGGTGGATGGGGGGATGGGCTAAATGGGTGATATGCACTAAGGAGGGCACTTGTTGGAATGACCACTGGGTAATATATGTAACTGATAAATCACTGGGTTCTTCTCCTGGAAACAATATTTCCCTGGATGTTAACTAACTTGGATTAAAAATTAAATAAATAAAAAATATATTTTTTAAAATGATAACCAGGGCATTAAATAATTATTAGGTGAGCAGTAGACAAGATTTAAAATTTTGGATTAAATAGAATGAACAATAAAGAATAAAAATATGAAAGCATACCTATAAAATGAAAAGAAAAGAAAAGAAAAGAAAAGGAAAGAAAAAGAAAAGAAGTTATAAGACCTGGATATTTTTCAGGTAAGAATTTACAATTATGAAATAACTGCCAGTAAATTGCCAGCTTTTGAATGACACAGTTACTAAGCTAAATTACTGGATACTTGAGATTTTCAAAGGCAAAAAGGTTATGGAATAAGATCTCTACAGTATTATTTGGAAATAAATATTACAAATATTCTATTTCTGTCCATGTTGTTTATGTTTTATTTTCTCTTTATATGCATTTGGTGTTATTTAAAGATGACAATGTTCAATTTTGTTTTGTTTTCATAGGGTATGTGCTTTGAAACCATAGGTATTATGACATATGAAGAGCTTATTTCCATGATACTCAGGCTGGACTTTACACAGCCACTCTCAGATGAATATGTCACGGTGACCGATACAGCATTTGTTGATATTCCAGTACGTTTGTACTTGCCAAAGAGAAAGTCAGAAATCCCAAGACCGGCTGTCATCTATATTCACGGTGGTGGTTTTAGCTTTGGAAGTTTCAGTAAGTTCATCATATAAGGAAAAAAATATAACTGGCTCTTTGTTTTTGAAAAAAGAACTATTTAATATTAACATACATACTTATATGTATAATAGGGATAAGTATAGCTATAAATATTAGATATAGAATAGACATAGACATATGTTTGGTGAAAAATATGCAGATCATTATTTCTGTCTTTGTTTTGTTTGTTTTTGATAAGCGTTTCCTTCTCAGCTTTTATACTGAATGAACTCATATCAAATGAAAATAAGACATGAGTGAGTCAATTAGTACAACTTGTTTTTGTGGCATCAGAATATATTCAGGAGCAGAAGCACTGAAGTAATACTGATGTTTTAAATAGTAAATCAGAATCACATGTTGTTGGTTGCTATAAGATCAAGTTTGTAGCTACCAACAACAGTAATGCTAACAGTAGTAAAGCTTAGCATCGTAGCTAGTCTTGATTTTGAGGAAAACACAAAATAGACCTATGTTATATTAAACTCCTTCCTATGAAGTCTAATTTCCCCATTCATCTCTGTCTATGATTCCCAGAGGCATAGGTAGAAGATTCAAAACAAAAACATGAATAAAATCTCCCTTATGAAAGCTTTGGAAAATTCGAAGATAGGATTGTGCTGGTATGTAAGGAGGAGGCACCATTCTATTTAATTAAATGAATAAAATGGAGGAAGGATAAACAGGTAGTAGGTTTTAACCTTTTGCCTTTCTCTAACCCTCATTGGGTTCTAAATAGGGAGAACCTTATAAAAATATGTGCAATATAGCAAACTACACTTCATTAAACAAAATTTATGAGGATTAGTCACAGAGAAAATTGGCGTGGAAAATTAACGAGGCAGAAAAACTCAGAGTAATATACAAAAGGCTAAAACCGTTTGATGGAAATTTTGGCTTTGTAGTTTTCTCCTTCCTAGCTTTCTGACAACTAACAAATTAGAAATAGTATGTAGTCAGTACAAATTTCATAGAGACTTCTCAAAAGATAATTATTTACGTGATTTAAATACAGGTTAAACAGTTTATTTGGCCAGCCTCACTTGAAGATCTCATGATGACCACACGGGTCCTCATTTGAAGAAGGATGATGGGGTTTGGGTTTGGGTTTGGGTTTGGATAGGCTGCAAAAAATTAAGTCTTTGCAATTCTGGCTCAGAAAGCAATATTCAACTTTAACCAAAACTCATGGATGGGGCTTGGTCCCGTGTTCATATCCCTTGTGTGGTTGGTTGGTAGATTCCTGAAAACCATCCCAATAGTATGCCTTCTGTGAGACTCATGTCTAACTGGCTACTCAAAATTCACAGAGTAGGGAAGGTAGGTAGCAATGCAGTTAAAATAAAGGGGAAAATGTAGAAGGCCCTGGAGAAACAGGGACCACATATCATGTTTGTTTCATTCTTTTTCAACTCCATAAAGTGAAAAACAAAATGCATAATGCGAAGCTGGATGATTTCCAATGTCGAGATGAGATATTTAGCTCTTTGGCTTTAGAAAAAGACTTTCCACTATATGATGAACATTTAAAAACTCTTATAATCACTATTGAATTTACTATCATCCTTATAAGTATAGGCTGATAGCTTGACTCCAAGACCATAATTAGTGAAAGCAATTCCACTTTTTTTATGGATGTTGAGAAAGAGAGAGAGTGAGGAAAGGGCAGAGGGAGAGAGAGAATCCCAAGTAGGCTCCATGTTGTGAGCACAGAGCCCAACATAAGGCTCAAACTCATGATCCATGAGATCATGACCTGAGCTGAAATCAAGAGTGGGACACTTAACTAACTGAGCCACCCAAGTGCCCCAGTCAAAGCAATTCTGGGAGCAGTTAAGACAATGTGGTAAAGATAAAGACTCTTGGAAAGATGGGATTCAGAGGTGAATTTTATAATATCCAAGGAAGCAGGTATTCTGTATGTCCTTTGGGAAGTCCTCATAAAGACTGTTTTCTTTCTAAAAGATTTTAAAAGACTCTGGAAAGTGAATTCTAAAGCACACACTGTGACAAGGAGGGGAAGGACAGTCATGTTGTGTTGCTAGGAATGTATAAAGCCCTAAGACAGAGCTTTTCAAATTTTAGTGGCTCAGCCTCACCTAGAAGACTTGTGAAAAATTGTTGGGCCTGGCCTGCAGAATTTGAGATTCAAAAAGTA
>JAQQST010001442.1:0-12606 GCA_028646485.1 Cryptoprocta ferox | reverse complement strand
CCCTTATCTCTCCTTCTATTTTGAATGACAGGCTCGCTGGATAAAGGATTCTTGGCTGCATATTTTTCCTGTTCATCACATTGAAATTTTACTACCATTCCTTTCTTGCCTGCCAAGTTTTGTTATATAGGTCTGTAACCACTCTGATAGGTTTCCCTTTGTATGTTAGGGCCCTTTTATCCCTAGCTGCTTTCACAATTCTCTCTTTATATTTATATTTTGCCATTTTCACTATGATATGTCGTGCCGAAGGTCGATTCAAGTTACGTCTTAAGGGGGTTCTTTGCACCTTTCGGATTTCAATGTCTATTTATTTCCCCAAATTCGGGAAGTTTTCAGCTATAATTTGATCATGCACCCCTTCAGGACCTTTCCTCTTTCTTCATCTTCAGGAATTCCTATGATACAGATATTGTTCCATTTGATTGTATCACTCAGGTCTCTAATTCTCCTTGCGTGCTCCTGTATGAATTTCTCTTTTTCTCGGCTTCCTCTTTTGCTATAACTGCGTCTTTTCCTTCACCTATTCTCCTCTCTGCCTGTTTGCCTATTCAATCCGTGCAGTGGTTGCCTCCATTTTATTATGCACCTCATTATAGCCTTTTTTAACTCCATCACACCTATTCTGAAGGCCCCTAGTCTGTGTATCAATAGCTTCTTTGACGCTTTTTTCAAGTCCAGTGACTAATTTTTTGACAATTATTCTAAATTCTTGTTCAGTTATGTTGCTTAAATCTGTTTTGAGCAGTTCTGTGGCTGTGACTTCTTCCTGGTGTTTCTTTAGAGGAGAGTTCTTTCGTTTCGTCATTTTGGCTAGCTTTCTCTCTCTTGTCAGTTTTAAAAGTTCATTATGCACTGTGCACCTATTAGTATTGCTCTATTAAAGGAGGCTCATTGACTGTCCAGGGCCTGTCGTTTCAGGAAGTGTTCTTTTAATGGTGTCTCTCGGTTTCTCTTGTTTTTCCTTTGATTATTTTTTCCCCTACTCAGTGATATTTGGGACTCTCCACCCTGTGTACTTTGGCTTGTTTCTTGAGGTAGCCTCAGGCATCTTTGAGGTTGTCTTCTTTCTGGAGTCTTTGTTCTCTTCCCCGTCTTGCAGATCAGAGTATTGTCTCTTTAGTCCTTCACAGTTTAACAGATGCAGGCAGATGCAGATTACAGAGCTCCGTACTTCTCTGCCATCTTGCCCTTCCCCCCTGTTTATTTCTACTTTTAACTCTTTATCAGGTAGATTATTTATCTTCATTTTATTTGGTTATTTTAAAGGTTTTGTCTTGTTCTTTTTTTGGAACATATTCCTATGTCTCCTCATTGTGTTTGACTTTATGTTTGTTTCAATGAATTAAGCAGAGCCGCTACTTCTCCTAATCTTGATGGAATGATCTTGTGTATGGTCATCATTTGTGTAGACTTTGTGTACCTGGTGACTGGCTGGCTGGAGCTGTGGCTGGCATGGGCTGGGGCTTCCAGGGCACTCTCTGAAGGGGCCACAGTGATAGGATGGCTGAAGCTGAGGTGGGTGTCAGCCAGGGCAGTCCTGAGGCTCTCCACACAGAGGTCTTCCTAGAAGGATAGCTGAAGTTGATGTGGGTATGGGCTGGGGCAGTCCTGGGATTCTCTGTATTGATGGTGCCCAAGAAGGAAAGCTAAAGCTTAAGTAAGTACAAGCTGTGGTGTCCTGGGGTAATCCATGCAGGGAGCACCCTGTGAGGCAGCAGGATCCAAGGTGGGTATGGGTTTGGTGTCCCAGGATGCTCTGCACAGGGGTTGCTCTGGTGGGACAGCTGATACCAAGGCATTAATGGTCTGGGGTGCCTTAGGTGCTCTGCTCCAGGGGTGTCCTGGCAAGTCATATGGAAATGAAATAGGGTAGGCCTCGAGTGTTTCATGGTGCTTTGCACCTGTGTCACCTTGCACCAATTTCATCACCATCTTGAAGCAATCATAGCTTACCCAGTTCAAAATTCTTATTACCTTCCACCCTATCCCTCCTATTCTATCACTGAAGTTAATACTTTCATTATAGCGCATGTCATTCACTGGCTCTATATATTAAGATCATCTGCACATGTATGGGTTCTACATTTTAACAGATATCCCCTGGAGGGCAGCAACAGTGCCTTTTTTACTATGTACCCCATCCCGTACCAAAGATACTGCCTTGTACAAAATAAGAACTCAAAACATGTTCAGGGACAAGTAATTAGAAATGGGAAAATAAGATCTGAGAGTCCAGTAATCCTATGTTGCAGACGTTATACATTATACTAGAGTTTGGGGTTATAGGACAAGAGGCAGAAAAAAAGGAGAAAACAATCTTTTTTTACCTGTGTCCTAAAATCCTCAGCCTTTTTTGCAAATCTGGTTATGGAGCTGAAAGTCCACAGTCTGCTTACTTGAGCAAATCCAAACTACTCCAGGTTTATCCAGCCCCAAATACATAAAGGTGCCATGATGATTCCTCCCTCTTTAAATTCTGAATGAAAAAGAAGAGAATGAACAAAAAGTCAAAAAAGATAAGGGCATTGTGTTTGTTTCACTGATTATATACACCCTCATAATTCAGTCCCCTTATCTTGCTAACCTCAAGGTTTACCTTAGGTTAAGAACAAGGTTTCTTCTAGGCCAAAGGATAGATTTAAAATGTGTATGTGGGAAATGCAGTCTTATGATAACTATTCCATGATGGAGAACTGTGGTCATTTCCTATTGGTGGTAGTGTGGGGGTTGGGGAAGGTTTAAAAGCCACTCTTAAGACCAGGAAGTCTAGCAGCATCTTGATTTTTAGCATCTTGATTGATGGGGGGAAAGCCAGGGCAGAACGGTCCCTTAGCATCTTTCTGGGATTTCAAGAGGAACATACCAGTGCCGACTTCCTTTCATGCTTCTTTTATATAATAAAAATTACCCAAGACATTACAAGGTACATTGACTTCTGTTCGTGAAGGTTTTCCCTTTGATGGAAGGATAGCAAAGAACAAAGAGGATAAACTGGGAAGAGGCAAATCAAGAAGAAAGATATATTGCCTCAATTACTTCTTACCCATTCTATTCAAAATTTGAAGTTCAAGACAGACTGAACACATTTGTGTGCTAATAGGCAAGTCCATGTGAGTGAGTTTCTCAAGCATGGGGAAAAAAGCCACTTCTCATTGAATCTATCAGTCCACGGGTTTTGTGTTAAAGACATCACATGGAAAGGGATAGGGTGGTTGAAACATACCATCTCAAATGAAAGCACACAGATTCTCTAGGCTTTCCAGTATTACCTATCAGGGAATGAAAGGTCCTAGGCAAAATTTCTAGAAATACTATTCTGAAGTAAGAAGAGAATTAATCTCTCAAATAGAAATTTGTAGTTACAGAAAGGGTTTTTTCCTCTCTTTTCTCCACCATCTTTATTCATCCATTATAAAATGTACATTTACCCCAACATTTTAACTTCTATTAAATTAGGATGAGTTTTGGGGTGCCTGGGTGGTTCAGTCGGTTAAGCATCTGACTTCAGGTCATGATTTCATGGTTCGAGAGTTCGAGTCCTGCATCAGGCTCTTTGCTGTCAGCACATAGCCCCACTTCAGATTCTCTGTTCCCCTCTCTCTCTCTCTCTGCCCCCCCCATAAACAAATAAACCTTTAAATAAATAAATAAATAAATAAATAAATAAATAAGAGTGAGTCTTATGTTCAGTGACAAGACACAGTTTAATTGGCAGAATTTTTAATTTCCTGTTACTCCATGAGATAATGATGTAATTGATAGCATCTTAGACTGGGTGATAAATGTTATATTGAGGAAGTAATGCCTATCGATTCTAAAGACTATATATTAGATATTTCATCTCTAAATACTTACCTACCTATCCTTTTGGTTCCTACCA
Organism: Cryptoprocta ferox; assembly: GCA_028646485.1. Classification (NCBI taxonomy): domain Eukaryota; kingdom Metazoa; phylum Chordata; class Mammalia; order Carnivora; family Eupleridae; genus Cryptoprocta; species Cryptoprocta ferox. The sequence goes on along the minus strand of JAQQST010001442.1, from coordinate 8,723 downwards.
GCATTTTCTAGATCACATTTTGTCCTCTCTCATCTGCAGTCTTGAAGTAACTTTTTGTCTGGTTCCTAGCTCTAACTTTTGTCTTCAATAATACCTACTCAAACCTATATCTATAAAAAGTGTTTCCTAGTCTCCTAGCATTTCTCTGTACAGAAACATTACTACCATACACAGCTCTAAGTAGTTTATGTTAACTCAGTCATAACAAATTACCATTTATTCCCCATTTTAAAGATGATAAAACTAAGGCTCTGAGGGGTTAAGTAGCATTCCCAAGATGTTATAGCTGCTATGTGGTAGAGCTTGGATTAAAACCCAGGGAGTCTGGCTCCAAAGCTTGTTTCTCTAATGACCCAAGACTCAAACTCAAACATCTAAAACTGAAATCATATTCCCCTACATTCAAATCATCCTCAGTTCTCACCTTGTCCTAGGGGCCTCCCCAGATGTCACAGAATAGAATTAACTCCTCTCTCCCCTCATCTCTCACTGAACAATCTCTACTTATCAGAGCCTCCATTCTCACCTTCCTCTCTCCCCCTCCTTCTCTCTCTCTCCCTTCTCCTTTATTGTAAACCCTGAAGGATCTCTGTATCTTCCCACAGAAACACTGGGAGCTGCAAACAAATGTGTTGTTTTGAGGGCATCCTAAATGGAGTTTGGGTATTCTAGAAATCATCTGGTTCTACTTCTTAATAAAGATGAAAAAAATTGGAGATCAGATATATTAGGCAATGTTCTCCAAGTCATTCAGATACTTAATTATAAAGACACAACTCCTGGTCTAGAAGGGTCTTTTCATAACTCTTGTTGTAGAATTATTTCTAATCTATATGTTATTCCAGATAACACCACTGATCGTGTTACAATACTGACATGACAGGACTCCAGTTTAGAATAAAGAAGAAAAGAGAAGGAAATAGTGAAAACAGAAAAAAAGGAAGTGGGAAGGGCAATGCCACTTGCTATTCGCCTGTGCCTTAGAATTTGTGACCTCTTTAGGAAATTTTCAGGCAGGGTCAGAAGCTAACAAGTAACAAGGCCATAAAATCTGTGCTTGAGCACAGATATGCAGCCTGCAACAAACATAATGACACTATTACAACTAGTCATTTACTCTAATTGCAACATTCCAAAATAATTGGTGACTGAGAGTAAAACAAAGGTCATAGCATACCTGCCCCATTATACTCTTTTCATTTACACTTTCAGTTTGGTTCCCTGATGCACAGGCCTTGGTTGCCTGCCATTTCTGGCTCCTTGAGGCTAGTTGCAAAAGATAGTCCAGTCTCCTCCAACAAGCTGTGATGGAGGACTGATCCACTCAGTATGTGTTCATGGAGGGGAGTAAAATCTTGTGGCTGAGAATTATGGTCATCTCCTGGAGACTAAGACATACAGCCTTTTATATGATAAGGTGGTGCTTTATATAGCCAGAGTTGGATCCTGACTTGGCATGTTTGCTCTGCTTTTGCATCTTCACAGGATTTTAGAAGGAAGGAAGCAACCCACTGAGACATGGAAAGTTGGGGCAGTGTGTGAGTTCAGTAGTTCCTGCCCATGACTACCCATAAAAAGTGGCCCTCAAAATTTCTTAAGGTGTTATTCTTAGTCCATGGTCTTGTAGATGTGGTAGAACTTGAGAACGTTTCTTAAGAGTAGATAATAGCATTTTTTATATTTCAGATTTACATGAATTATTCCCACAGGGAAAAAGAAGACATCAGGGCCACCATCCTTCATAGCTTCTCTCAATAAGCAGACTTTAACAACATATTTCTGGGGAGAGTACAACCGGTAACCTATATCAATTTTGAAGAAAAAGGGAAAACTGAACAATGTGATATTTGCAACTGGTCTATACCATTTTACCATTTTTATCCCTGGTCAAGTTAGCTTCACAAATTTCTATTGGAGTATAATGCTGCCATGTAGACACTAGGACCGATGTTGCCTAAAACAGACTTCGAAAACGAGCTCTAAAGAAATTTTCTAGAATTCTTTCTGCAGCAAAGAAACAGTGGTTATTTCAAATATAAAGTAAAGAAATAGGAGTGTATTTTTCTCTCTGTTTTTGTGCTATCTTCCTCTGTCCTCTTTTTTGCTCAGAATGAAGACTCTCCTACCACAACATACACATGTACACACACACACACACACACACACACACACACAAACTTCAACAAAATTCTGGAGAACCTATCTCTACTGGCATCTCTAAAAGCTGATCCTTTTTATCTATTTGCACTAAGCCCTCCCTAGTTCTTTTCTACCTTGTTTTGATAACTTCCTCTTTGATTCCTGCATCTAGTTTCTACCTCTCAATGCTCCCAAATGTCTTTATTTAAAATACAGATTCAATCTCTTAGCATTTCCCTACACAAAAATCTCAAGTCACTCAGGATGCTCCATCATACCAAGGGATGACAAATGTTTTTTATAAAGGGCCAGAGAGCATGTATTTTAGGCTTTGCAAGCCATATGATCTCTATTGCAACTTCTCCACTCTGTTTTTGTAGTACAAAAGTAGCCATAGACAAAACATAAATGAATGGGCATGGCTGTGTTCCAATGAAATTTTACTTACAAAAGCATGTAATAGCTGGATTTGAGGTGCTGACTGTAGTTTGCTTGACCCACTGTTAATATGTACAGCCTCCCTTCAGCAAAACGGCTCCCTCCTCCTGGTCCCTGATACCTGCCTGTGGTTAAGATAAAACTTCCCCACTCTACATGCTTGTGAAATGACTCAGAAGGCAGGCCTACTCAATTTATCCCAGTAGTCCCTCAGCCTCACCTACTTTATGACTCTGAAATATATAAACACAGAGTTGCCTATCAGGATAAACTAGGAGAAAGACTCACCAAAAGAGTCATCCAAAATACCTACAATAGAGGAAGGGAAATTAAGACTACAAAGAAGAGATTTTTCTATCAAGTGACTATGAGGGAACTGATTATAGGACAGGAATATTTTATGATAGGCAAAGGGAATAAAAATAAAATAGTAGGTAACACAGAAAGCAGAAATGATTGGAGGGAAGTTGTTAAGGCAGAAAAAGCTGCTAACATGGTTTTCTCTTTCTATTCACCTGCTTGTAAGGACCTCCAGCATAGTATAACATTTAAGAGTCTGGGCCTTAAAATCAAGGTGCCTAGGTTTTGAATAGGCTCAATCACTTACTTTCTGTTTGAATTGTAGGCAGATCTGTGTCATAATTTTTGCATCTTGAAACAGGGAATTATAAAAGGACAATCTCTGAGAGTTTTTGACATGATTAAACAAACAGTGTACACAAAGCACTTAAAATGGGGCCTATCACATGGTAAGCAGTCAGTAAATGTTAACATTATTATGGGAATCTGGGGACTGAGCCAGTATTCACAGAACTGTCAGACAGTAATGAGTCTGCAGATTTTGGAGTGGCTAGTTCTGCCTCCAGTGACTGTGTTCCAGAAATTCGGTTCTGACACAAGATATAGTTTTGTCTACCAAATAGATCCAAAGGCCCGCTATTCTAAATTTTGTGGAATTAAGCTTTTAGCCACAACACAGGAAAAAAGGGTTCTTTCAAATAAAGAACTTAGTAACAAAACATTTTCTTCTGCCAATCAAATCAGTGGCTAATTCCTACCAATTTTTATCATAATGTCTAACAAATCTAGCCCCAACCCAAGTTTTTTTTGTTCTTACTCTCCTTGTCTCATATTTATCTATCAGCTAGAATATCTCCTGATTTCTGTTTTACGCTCCTCAATTTATCCTCTGCTCTTTTCAGGGTGATCTTCGTACAAATCAGATTCCGATATATTTTTCACTGACAAAATTAAAAATTTTCATTCCCCTCCACTATTTGATGAATAAATCCCAAATTCCTCAGTTGGGCATTCAAGGTCCTTTACATTTTAGCTCTATTCCACTATATTTTAAGTGAATGGGGTCCATAATTCATTAACTGTATGGTTAGTATTTTTATATTGAATTTACTTTAAATTTATTTTTTTTAATTTTTTTATAGTTTAGTTTTGAGACAGAGAGACAGGGCATGAGTGGGGGAGAGGCAGAGAGAGAGGGAGACATAGAATCTGAAACAGGCTCCAGGCTCTGAGCTGTCAGCACAGAACCTGACACGGGGCTCAAACCCACGAGCCGCGAGATCATGACCTGGGCCGAAGTTGAACGCTTAACCGACTGAGCCACCCAGGCGCTCCTAAATTTATTTTTTTTAATTATTTATTTATTTATTTATTTTTCTAATTTAATTATTTTTTAAAACTTTATTTACATTCAACTTAGTTAACATACAGTGTAGTGTTGGTTTCAGGAGTAGAACCCAGTGATTCATCCCTTACATATGACACCCAGTGTTCATCCCAACATGTGCCCTACTTTTTTTTTTATCATTTTAACTATTCTTTTCTATAATTTATTTATTTTTTATAATTTATATCCAAGTTAGTTAGCACATGGTGCAACAATGATTTCAGGAATAGACTCCTTAAGCCCCTTACCCTATTTAATCCATCCCTCCTCCCCAACCCCTCCAGCAAACCTCTGTTTTCTATATTTAAGAGACTCTTATGTTTTGTCTCTATCCATGTTTTCATATTATTTTTGAAATTTATTTTTAAAATTAAAATTAAAATAAAGCAAAAATTATTTTTTGATGTATGGGTCTATGAATTTTAACTCAGGTATAGATTCATACAACTACTACCAAATCATAATGAAGGACAGTTACATCACCCCAAAAAAATCCCGTCATGCTAATATTTTCTATTCACACACTCTTCTACCACCACTCTTTATCCCTGGGAACCACTGATCTATTTATTGACACCAATTTTGTCTTTTCAAGAATAACACATAAATAAGAGGGGAAAGTGGATGATGGGCATTGAGGAGGGCACCTGTTGAGATGAGCACTGGGTGTTCTTTGGAAACCAATTTGATAATAAATTATATTTAAAAAAGAATAACATAAATAGAATCATACTCTAGGCGGCACTTTGAGATTGGATTTTTTTAACTCAGCATAATGTCTTTGAAAATCATCCAACTTTTGTATATTAATAATTTATTCCTGTTTATTGCTGAGTTGCATTCTGTGGTATGAATATACCACAGTTCAGGGAACCTGGGTGGCTCAGTCGATTAAGCATCTGACTTCAGCTCAGGTCATGATCTCATGGTTCATGAGTTTGAGCCTCATGTCAGGCTCTGCACTGATAGTGCAGAACCTGCATGGGATTCTATCTCCCTCTCTCTCTGTCTCTCCCCCACTTGCACTTTCTCTCTCTCAAAATAAATAAAGTTTAAAAAAGGAAGAAAATGAACATACCATAGTTTGTTTAACCATTCACCTATTGAAGGGTAACTACGTTCTTTTTAGATATTTGAATAAAGCCACATGAACACTGGTATACAATTTTGTGTGTGTGGATAGGAGTTTACATTTCTCTGAGATAAATGTTCAACAATGCAATTGCTGTGTCATGTGGTAATTGTGTGATTAATTTTTTAAGACACTTCCAACTTGTCAAGGAGACGGGCACTGAAAGCAGTCAAGGGCCAGTTCCCTCACCCAAAAAAATGAGGCAAGCTCACTCCACAGGAGGAACAGTATGGATGCTGTATGAGGTGCTGGCACTGGTATAGATAAGACTGTAACAAAAGAAAAAATTATAGCCTTTTTTCTCAAGTTCATCTATAGTATAAGAAACAGAATGGTAGCCCTCCTTCATGGCCCTGCCCCATAAACTGACTGCCATGGCAAGAAATCTTGTTATCTCAGAAAGTGATTTCATCTGGACTTACTAGTATTGGTGGGTGTGGCCAGAAAGATTGTAAAAGAGAGATATTAAGTTCTTCACCCTGAAGGACTAGGACTGTAGAAAAATACAGTATTGGAAGCAAATACTTCTTCAAGCCCCCAGAATAGTCTATCAAGCCACTCTACCTGCCTTCATTCCTCCAAGACTGGTGGAGCTTCAGAGGAAAACAACTGTGAAAAATGGTCCTAGAGAGTGGGTTTTAAGGGCCTATGGTAAATTTATATCATTCTGTGGTGAGTACCTGAGCCACTTCCAATTATAAATGTTAGAAGAATGGGGTATAAGAACAGGGCAGCAGTAGAGTATAAATGGTTACGAGTGTGTATGATGACACAATGGCTCATATACCTAATATACAAATAAATCTTAAGAATTAAGTAAAAACATAATAGAAAAAAGAGATATGACATGTGGTTATCAGAGGTGGAAAGTAGGAAGAGGGGAGATTGGAGGAAGGTGGTCAAAAGGCACAAATTTCCATTTATAAAATAAAGTACTAGGAATATACTATACAACATGATGACTATAGTTAACACTGCTGAATGATATATAGGAAAGTTGTTAAAATTAGAGTAAATCCTTAGAGTTCTCATTACAAGGAGGAAATTGTTTTTCCTTTCTTCTTTCTTTCCTTTATATTGTATCTGTATGAGATTATGGATGTTAGCTGAAACTATTGTGATCATTTCACAATATATGTAAATCAAACCTTTATGCTGTATGTCTTAAACTCATACAGTGAAATATGTCAATTATTTCTCAATGAAACTGGGGAAAAATGAGTGAAAAATACCAGCCTCCCAAAAGATCAAAACCCAAGAGAAAAATGGGAAAAGTATGTGAATGGACAATTCACATAAAAGATCTAAAAATGGTCCTTAAGCATATGAAAAGTGTTCAAACTCACTCAAAATTAAAGAAATACAAAGTAAAAATACACAGACACCATTTTTCAAATATCAGACTGGCAAGAATAGGAGAATGCATTCTGTTGGTGAAACTGAGAGAATAGGCATCCTTATATATGGATGGCAGGAAGGCAAACTGCTACAAATCTTCTGGTGGTAAATTTGACAAGTCTAACAAATTTACATATGTCCTTATTTTTTTAAAAAAATCAGTTTTATTGATATATAATTCATATTCTATATAATTCACCTATTTAAAATGTACAAATCAATGTTTTTTAGTAAATTCACGAGGTTGTATAACCATACCACGATCAATTTTAGAACATTTTCATCACCCCAAAAAGAAACCCCATACACATTAGCAGTCATTCCTCACTTCCCCTCCTACCACTCCCCACTCCTAGCCCTAGAAATCACTAATATCTCCTTTTTGTGTGTAAACAGCAAAGAGGCATATATGAGAATATAAGATTGAACATTCACAGAAATCATGGGGAGAATGCTGAACTTGCTCAGGTTGTGAAATTGAAGATTCAAGATATATTTACCTAAATTCCAAAAGAAAAGGAAACTCGGAATGATATCTGTATTAAAAGTGAACAACACCATTGATTTAGACCAAGCACTACCACTACTAGGTCAAACTTACTTTCAAAATCCTGAAGGAGGAGTTTTTGAACGATGTTGAGCCAAGGTATTCACATGATTCCAAGGAACATTTCATAAGTTCTACACTGAGAGGCCCTCTAGTTAATCAAGGAATCAAGCAGTTCCTGGGGTTTCTGGATATTATTGGCCTAATCACATCCACCCATTTGCGCTGGCAAACTCCTCATCTTCCTCTAATTCTCAAAAAAGTCTGGTCATGGATGAAGGCAGCTACCCAATGTGAGAAAAAAGACACTGATACACTACCTTGAAGGAATCCCAAATTTCATGAAGGCCTAATCTACTCATCACAATTTAGAACAGTAAATACCAGAAAAACTGTCTATGGCGATTGAGGAGGGTAGACTTTCTTTTACAGATACTTTTCCTTTTCCTAAAACCCTATGGTCAAAACAGGCCACAAATATCAGAGAGGTCGCAGAGGAATTTTGTCCTGGAAGATTATCTGACCTGGGAATATCTTGGTATCAATGTCAGTTGTAGCACAGCAGATGGGGACTGTGCAGAAAAGAGTTACTGTAGCAGATCTGAGACTGCTACTCTTAGAAAAAGCCTGCTTAAGACCTCCACAAATATAAACGAATTGAGATAATACCATGCACACTTTCAGATAACAATGCTATGAAACTTGAAATCAATCCCAGGAAAAAGTCTGGGAAACCTCCAAAAATATGGAGGTTAAAAACCACCCTACTAAAGAATGATTGGAATAATCAGGCAATTAGAGAAGAAATTAAAAAATATATGGAAACAAATGACAACGAAAACACAACAATCCAAACTCTCTGGAATGCAGCAAAGGCAGTCCTAAGAGGAAAGTATATTGCAATCCAGGCCTATTTCAACAAACTAGAAAAAGCTCAAATTCAAAATCTAACAGAGCACCTAAAGGAACTAGAAGGGGAGCAGCAAGAGCAACCCAAACCCAGCAGAAGAAGAGAAATAATAAAGATCAGGGCAGAAGTTGTTTACTTTCTTCTATATTGTTTATATAGAATCCAAAAACAGTTGAACAGATCAATGAAACCAAGAGTTGGTTTTTTGAAAAAAGAAACAAAACTGATAAACCTCTAGCCAAGCTCCTAAGAGAGAAAAGAGAGAACACCCAAATAGACAAAATCATGAATGAAAATGGATCTATCACAACCAATCCCTCAGAAACACAAGCAATCATCAGGGAATACTATGAAAAATTATAAGCAAACAAACTGGACAACCTAGAAGAAATGGAAAAATTCCTAAACACACATGCACTACCAAAATTCAAACGGGAAGAGATAGAAAATCTGAACAGACCCATAACTAGTG
>JAQQST010001441.1:0-12608 GCA_028646485.1 Cryptoprocta ferox | reverse complement strand
ACGATAATCTAATTATTTCTAATTTCAGCACAATAATAAATTTAGTGGCCCAAGAGAAAATATGCCAACTTGGTACACAGAAACTAGGAGTAAATTCTATCTTTTTTTCCAGCATAATTTGTTTATTTTTTGAACTGGCTCTACCTCTTCTATGAACATCCCTAGTTAACGTCCTTACTTCTGTAAATTTATGCACATTATATGTAACTCTCTTTTCCTTTAATTCATTCCAAGGACTCTGGCTTCCAATTACTTCCAGAAGCAAACATATATGTAAATGATTACTTTTCCAATGAAATGTACCTTGTGTCATCTTTCATCTCTTTTACATGAGCATCCTTAATTCTCAAACAAACTCCAATAAGCCAGCTCTCCTCCGCTATAGGCAAGAAAAGGCCTTACTATTACTCGCTCTGATTTATCCAAAAACTACGATTAATGTACAATTCAGGTTAAGATTTGGGAAATTATCACAGTCAATTCCTTCACATTTCATCAATTGTGTTGAATTTTCATAGTGATATTTAGTTTTAGCTATCTTGACACCTCTGTAGGGCCCACATGGAGTATTAAGAGCAAACGATACCAGAAATAGTCAAAGAATGCTAGATTAACAGATAAAGGACGATGGCCATCAGAAATTTGTTTGTTTGTTTGTTTTGTTTCAGAATCTGTGGCGTATAACTGAATTGAGATGGAACACAGGATTCTGGCATACAGATCAATGGAAATCAGATTCAGCTATTGACCTACATAAGGTACACATCCTGACAACAGATCATTTCCTATGACTAAACTCAGGATATGTCTATATTCTCAGAGTTTATGTACCTAGGGCCTTTTAGGATGCAAAGTATATCAATTCCGAAGTACTTCTCACTCCTGTAGTTACTATCATTGCTTTGTTTTGTTTAAATGGTTTTCTATTCACTTGACTCATCTTCTCTATTTTATTAATAGATCCCTGGGAACCAGAAACATATTCCAAAAACACAATACACACTTACATACTTTAGAAATTATAAATAAAAATCCCTTACCTAGCCTCTGCCTAGAAGATGAAATAATAATAACTTAAAAAAAATGTTTAATCAATCAATTGATCATTTTACATACACAACAGTAAATAGTAATTCTCCATGATATCCTCGACTCTAGGAAATGAACTATCTCAACTGAAATTACTGGTTACTGTGGTAATTTGGTGGCAAACTGAATTAAAAATAGTCTTAAAATGATATTAGAAGAAAACTGTTTCTAAGTTTGATTTAAAAGTGTAATGTTAAAAAATAAAGAAATAATATATCTGGTACACCATGGGATTAACTAGGAAATGGAGTGCTTTTTCAGTTTTAACACATTTAAGAAAGAAATCTTCAAAAGATGTCTAGTTAAACAATTGAAAATGCACAGAATATAAGGAAAATATATTCACAAATTTCATGGTGTATAGATCAAAGTATTTTATGCATGTATTATAAAACCAGAATAAAAAACAAAAATCATGATTTCTTATTGAATATTCCCGATGAAAAAAATTAATTATAATTATTTGGTTTCTTTGTTTACATAACCACTTTCTTAGGCTAAAATATAAAATGCTCATAAGTAAAACTATTTTTTTAATTTTTAATGTTTATTTACTTTTGAGAGAGAGAGAGACAGAGAATGAGTGGGGGAAGGATAGAGAGAAAGAGGGAGACAAAGAATATGAAGCAGGCTCCAGGCTCTGAGCTGTCAGCAGAGAGCCTGACGCAGGCCTGGAACTCAAACCTCTAGATCATGACCTGAGCGGAAGTTGGATGTTTAACTGAAAGAGCCATCCAGGGGCCCCAGTAAAATAATTTCTTGAAAGTAGTCAAGTTAATTGTAAATATTACATAAATTCATAAAAATAGTATTAAATGTATTCATATTACCTTTTAGAGTAAGATGAATCAAGAAAGCAAGATGGTATAAAATTTAACATTGACATTCTAGAATTATCTTCTTTAACCAAAAAATATTTTTAAACTGTCAATTTTAAAATATGTCATTATTATGAAGATTTAAGGGCAATTACTAACAATTATTTTCTTATCAGCCCTCTACTCACTTTGGGTATGAAACTATAATAATTTGGATTCTGACCTTTTAAAGTGAGTTCATGGTATAAACCCAGAACTCAAAATTCTAAGCTAAGGAGACACAGCCTCAGCATGCATGTTATGCATGCAATTTTGGAAATGTAAAAGTAATTTTATGGGGCGCCTGGGTGGCTCAGTCAGCTGGGCATCCCACTTCAGCTCAGGTCATGATCTCGCGGTCAGTGGGTTTGAGCCCCAGGTCGGGCTCTGTGCTGACAGCTCAGAGCCTGGAGCCTGCTTCGGATTCTGTGTCTCCCCCTCTCTCTGCCCCTCCCCAATTCTTACTCTCTGTCTCTAAAAAATAAATAAATGTAAAAAAAATGAAAAAAAGTAATTTTATTTAAGAAAAAAATGACTTCAGTAATTTCAATGACTTCAAATCAAAATGATTATCAGAAAATATTGGTTGCATACATTTTGATTTAAAATGTTCTTCTGGGATTTACTTGATTCTCCCCCATTGAGTTGTCCTTAAGGCTACCTATATAATGTGTTTACCTATACTAGTTTACCAGAAGCCAAAACAAAACAAACAAACAAACAAATGTAAGAACTTACAATATATTTCATGACCCATATTCCCAAACTTCTTTGAAATGCTGCTCCAGGTAGGCATAACCAGTTTTGGTTTTTGTGGCCAAATGGAAGCATGTGTTGCTTTCCTTTACCCAGGGCAATGGAATCCATAGTCTTTCTTTTCTTTTTCTGGGGTATTTCAATGGACTCTCAAAACCCCTCTTCACCGTACCTGGAATACACAAAAGAATTCCATGGCTGTCCTACGATCAACTCATCATATCATTCTCTATTGGGATTAAGTATTTGTTATTTAGAATGTTAATTTAAAAGTGGGCGCAGCAAAGAACCTATTGAGGTTCTAACAGAAAACAACTTATACAACCTAAGGAATAAATAAATAAATATGGTGAACACCCAAAAGCAACCCAAGTGTCCACTGATGGAAACATGGACAAACAAGATGTGGTATGTACATACAATGGAATATTAAATATCAAAAAAGAAGGGAATCCTGATATATGCTACAACATGGATGAACTCTGAAGACAGTGTGCCAGGTGAAATAAGCCAGGTGCAAGAAGACAAATACTGTATGATTCCATTTATATGACGTACCTAGAGTAGTCAAAATCAGTGGTAGTTGGGGAGCCTGGGTAGCTCAGGCAGTTAAGCGTCTGACTTCGGCACAGGTCATGATCTTGTGGTTCGTGAGTTCAAGCCCTGTGTCAGGCTCTGTGCTGACAGCTCAGAGCCTGGAGCTGCTTCAGATTCTGGGTCTCCCTCTCTCTCTGTCCCTTCCCTACTCATGTTCTGTGTCTCTCTCTCAAGAATAAATAATAAAACATTAAAAAAATAATTTAAAAAAAATCTGTGGTAGGTGCCAGGGGCTGAAGGGAGGGAGAATAAGGAGTCATTGTGTAATGGGTAGAGTTTCAGTTTTACTAGACGACAAGACTTTCATGGCTGGATGGTGATAGCCATGTATAGTATATAACATAGTATACAGTATATAACATAGCCATGTTAATATACTAAATGCCACTGAACTGTATACTTAACAATGGCTAAGATGGTAAATTCTAGGTGATGTGTATTTTACTAATTTTTTGAAGAAACAAATATGGTGAAACTCATGAATGGTATAGTTGGATTTAAGACTGATATCTGGAGTCAAATAGGGCTGAGTTTGAATCTGTTTTACTATTTACTGACTATGTCCTTGGCCTCTCTGCCCTTCAATGGGAAGGGAATGCATATATGCTAAAGACTGTATTGTTCTGACTTATGCATGAGAAAACATTCAGCCATTTCTCTTACAGGATAAATCTGTATAAGGTAAACTGATTGTAATGTGACCTACTGGGTGATGAGGGAACAAGATTCGCCTTATGCTTTGATTCAATTCAGATCAATCACTTCCAGCCAACATAAATAATTGTGGCTGCAACATGGTTGCTGTACTTGAGTGCTTTGTACTTTATTTATCCTAACAATGAACTATCTATTTACCTATCTATATCCATATATATGTCTATATCGATAAGTAAGAAACCTGTGTTTAAGTCCTAAGGGTGAAAAGAGAGAGTCACATTAGTCTTGAGCTAACGCTAAATGAAATCAATGCCAGATTTGCTCAGGGAAATTTAGGTTTTAAGGCTATACATATATAACTACAACAAATACCTTTGTTGAAATCTGAGCAAGAGGGAGAAATAAAGCCTTCATTATTGTGAGTCCTGAACACCAGGACTCTTAAGAATTCTTTTCATAGAAAAAATATACAAATCATGACATCTTAGAAACACAATAATTAGATATATGAGATTCTGGGATGGGCAATATCTAATCCGGGACTCACGTAGCAGAAGACTCAATAAATGTTTCTTTCCTTCTGCCCTCTCTCTTCAGTGTATACAGTATGTAAATAAGAAGAAGAATAAAACTCAAAGAAGGAAATAAGAATATGAAGTTGAGGAGGCATTTGAATAAAAACAGGGAATAGACAACATCATAGAAAGTCTGGCTGAAGTTCTGCGATTAAATGTGAAAGATCAGGAGATTCCTCATATGGTGAGATATTTCTGAGGAAGCCATTGGTTATATGGTAACCTATGTCACATAACCAGGAGAATGTTCTTTGAAATATTTATTATGTCTACTTAATTCTCACAATTTAAATATGTTAAACCCCAAACATTCTGACTAAAATATTATCAATACCATATGGTATTATTGCCACATGTTTGTTCTCTAGAGCTAAGACTGCCTTGCAGATATAATCTGCCCATCATTCTCTCCATATACTAACAGAGAAGAAATCAACAGAAAAAGGGAGGGCTGAGAATATGGTGAGTGGGAGAGACTTCTAGGACGCACAATCCAAGGAGGTGCTTAGCTTGAATGTGACCAAGTCCAAGTCTCCTTGACCTGTGTGTCTGAGGTGTCTCACATGAGTCCTGGCCATAAAAGAGGTGTGGAGATAAAATTGTGTCCCTCTGACCAAAAAGAGTAACCAAGAAATGAAAATATAAAACCATCTACTCTGATGCAGTGTATTAACTTTCACATGCAACCTGCCAAACACCTACACTCCCATTCAATTATAGATTAGGGGCGCCTGAGTGGCTCAGTCAGTTAAGCATCCAACTTCAGCTCCGGTCATGATCTCACTATTGGTGGGTTCCAGCTCCGCGTAGGGCTCTACGCTGAGTGCTTGCTCGGAGCCTGGAGCCTGCTTCAGATTCTATGTCTCCTTCTCTCTCTGACCCTCCCTGCGCATGCTCTGTCTCACTCTCTCTCTCAAAAATAAATACATGTAAAAGAAAAATTAAAGATGGTTTCTAGGAAATCTGACTGACTTGAGATTTTGGTCCTAGACATTTTAACCTCTCTAGCCTAACAACTTAAATAAATTAAAACTAATTAAGGAAAGATGGAAGTGGAAGTACAAACTTCTGAATTTCATGAAAGTAGCTATGCGTGAAACATTGTGCGCACTTGCCAGAAGTACCTGGGCCTTTAGTGTTCATTTATCACGTGGTTTCAACCGCGTGTATCTCTGTGACTATATCTAATTATGGATATCAGTTCACCTTTTAAAACAGATCCCAGGGAAAAAGGAGACCAGGACACTAATAGCAAGTCTGTGCTATCTGTCACAACAGTTTTTTCAAACATGCAGCCTAATTTTAAAAAGTATCATTTAGTACAATTTAACCACTGTCCCTACAGCTATAGTACATTTTCTTAAATTGGGAAGATGTCCTCCGACAAGTGACAACCAAACATGTAGTTAGCCAGCTTTCCATGTCAGGCCACCTTCATTCTGTGGTTTTAGCTGAGTTACTGAGACCCATTAAGAAGCTTTATTATTGCCAGTACAACAAACTTTCCTCATGCAGAAACATCCTTCAGCTTCATGGCCTTCAATAAAGTATCAAATTTTCAGGAAATTTTCAGAGTTTTAAGAGGGCAAAATATGGCAAACACAGCAGATTTATCTAGTAATAACATCTGACATTAAATGATCTTGTTGGATAGAGAATAAGAGAGAAGATTAGGCATAGACACATGAACTGTTTCAAAGGCATTAGTGATGAAGGTTCATCTGTATCTAGATAATGGCTTGGACAGTCAGCTCAATAAATGACATGAATCCTTTATGCCTCACTGTTACAGATGACCCAATTTATAGTTTTCAATAAAGCATGTAGAACCTTCTAACACCAGGGTAGGCAAACTCTGGTCTGCAGGCCAAACCCAGCCCACTGGCTATTTCTGTAAATAAAGTTTTCCTGGAACATGCCCCTTTATTTACTGCCGCCTATAGCTGCTTTCCTACTAGTATAGCAGGAATGAATAAATGCAACAGAGACCACATAGCCTGACAAGTTGACAATATGTACTATCTGACCCTTTACAAAAGGTTTGCCAACCTGATACAACATATTAATTCATGCTACTGTAGTTGCAGTCCACGTAAATTGTAAAAGAGTTATTTGAACTGTTACAGTTTTGTAAAGCCCCTCCTAAGCCAAGAGATATGCTATATTTCTCCTCTCTCGTTCACTTACTATTTTGCTTTTAACTTTTGAATTCTGTGCATTTTAACCACATATACCATGAGTATAAACTTAATTTTAAAAAGGATCCTTTCAATAAATAATATATATTTTTTTCATTTGTTGTCAGGTACTCAACTAAATCAACAGTGAGAGATTTAACCATCTAAACCTACGGCAATGTGAACTTACATTTTTGGACCATGGTAAGGTACATTCACTTTCTTTCCACAATTTCAAGAGGTAGACTGAATAAATCCCCTCTTTAGAAGACTACAGATGGTTAGAGAGGTTTCAAAGACTTATGAACGTAACTTGATGAAATTGTAGCATTAGAATCACATATTCTATCTCTTAACAGTTTATCCATTTAACATTCTCTTTTGGTGACATTAAATTGTGTGCTTTGAATTACCTGTATACTCTCAGAGATGTTTCTCTTCATCAAACCTCCCTCTTGACAGAAATCCTTCCTTCTCGAGTGTTGGTGAGTGACCTGGGGAAATGAACAGTGCTCTTTTTAACCAGACCGATGTTCATCTCTGTTAGTATGACACTTTCTAGACCTACTCTTCCCAACTAGAGAGACTGAAAATAAATTCTAAATCTAGAGGGAAGTACCATTTCTTTTTCCTCCAGCAGAGTAAGGATAGGCTGACACAACAAGGCAGGCATGTATCTCGGCTACAAAATTTAAGGGTATGCCAAAAAGTTTGGCAATTGATATAAATACTGTTTAATGTGACATTTTAAAAAACCAAAACGAATGTGAACATCCATAGGAAATAAAATATGAAGATTTTCAACCAAGACAAGATCAGTCACAGTGCCTTAGAGAGACAATATGGGACCTAAGCCAAAAGAAAAATCAGTAATGTCAATGCCACTTTGAATTAGCTTTGATTTTTTTTGTGTCCTTTTAAATTTTGCACCCAGAGGCACTGTCCCTCACCTCATTCTAGTCCCATCCCCGTTCTTCATCCAGGTGACTAAAAGTTCATCAAATGATAAGTAAATTGAAAAGCCTCTTTGTGAACAGCTGACTTGCAACACAGCAAGAGATGGAGCGAGCTTCTGGCAATGTGCCAACAGCAGCATTTACGGGTGATATTGATAATACCCAACCGAAAGAAAACATTCCTTCTTTCTATTTTATTTTTTCTTTTCCCATGTTCATCCTCTCTCTTTATATTCCCTTGACACTTTTTTTCTCTCAAAACACACCCTAGTCTTGCGCTTTACAGTCAAAGATAAATAGAGGGCTGACCTTTGCTTTTAGTTGTAGGTGCTTATTCTTAGGATATCATTAGATAGATAGATAGATAGATAGATAGATAATTGGACTAAGGACAGTGAAATCCTAAGGGACACAAAGAGCTAATTATTAAACATAGATCCCATTTCTATCACCCTGTAGCTAACAAGAAGCCAAAGAATCTGAAAGTATTAATTGAAATGTTACCACTTACTGCATTACACAGCACTTCCCAGGCCCTTCAGGATAAGGCTTGGGTAATGCATGAATATTATTTGCCAGCTTTACTATGAAAAAAGAAGAGACAGGGTGATTTCTTTTTCAGAGTACATGAAGCACTGATGACCTACAGGTTGGCTAGGATAGCCTTAAAGTTCCCCTCCATCTGACTAAACTTTAGACAAGTTTCTTCCTAACTCTAGTCCCTGGCCTTCCTTTTCTTAGATCATTTACTCTGGAAAACTCCGTAATTGTAAATTTTTTCTCTACCTCTCTGGGATACAAATCTTCTCCCAGTCTCTCACCAGATTTACAACTCAGAAATGTCTTTCTCAAGGACTTGGGAGCTGTCTCTTTGAAATGTAATCATCAAGGAAGAAAGTGCCTGTTATGGACTGAATTGTGCCTGCCCCAAATTTATATGTTGAAGCCCTAAACCCCCATTTGACTGTCTTGGAAACAGGGCTTTTCAGGAGGCGATTAAAGTTACATGAGATCTTAAGGGTGAAGCCCTGATTCGAAAGAACCGGTGTCCTTATAAAATAGAAAGACCACCCATCTCTCTCTCTTTCCCTCTCCTTCTCAGTTGTTTTGTGAGAACACAGCAAGAAGGCCATCATCTGTAAACCAGGATGAAAGTCTTCACTAGAATCTGCCCCTGCTGATACATTGATCTTTGGACTTCCCAGCATCCAGAACTGTGAGAAAATCAATCTCTGTAATTTAAGCTATCCATTCCGCAGTATTTTGTTATGGCAGCCCAAGCTGACTAACACAGTCTGCTACCTCTTAATTCCTGTGGAAGGGTAAGACCTTAACTTAAAGAACTGTAACAGCCTACTCACATTGACCAACATTCCTAACGTCTCTCACCACTTTTCCACTAGCCCACTCTAATGTTTAAAAATCCTCCAGCATTTTGTTTGAGCCATGGTGAGGTTACTCCCTCTTCCTGACTGCAAAAGTTTTGAATAGAGTCTTCCTTGCCTGTTAACTTACTTCAGTGTATTTTCCTTTGACAAGATTAATTACCTGCCAGTAATTTGTTTATTGCCTGCAATCTGTATGCCATGTTCTTTTTTTTTAATCGAAAGCATGATTGTTTTATATTCATATAAAATTCTGTTAGTATATATTAAGCTGATACAATGTTTTTGGTCTGTAATTCTTTGCATAATTTCCATGAAGAGAATTCTCTTCCTAAGCACAATAACGATTTCTGATGAATTTGTTGAATTCACCGCATGTAGACTTCCTCTTTCTTTAATATCCTGCTTGCCTTGTTCTTCAGGATGATTACAAACACAGCCAATTAAGAATTCAGTGAAACAGCAAGTTTTCTGTTTTCCAGCAAGATATTTTTTAAGTAAAAATGTCATTTTTCCATACCACCCCTCCAAAAAAAAGTATATAGTACATTGACCAAAAGACTTAGCTTTTTCTGGACTGTCCTTGTTTTAGAAAGGAAAGTCCAATTTTCCAAGAAGACTCAGTCCCAGGAATGTTGGTTGAATAATGTCTCTTCCTTTTTGGGTTATTCTCTAAGATTAGCTATCCACCAGGTCAAAAGAAACAAAGCCAATGCAAATGACTGGTATATTCTCCACTGGGCTGATGAACTGCAATGGGTAAGGATAGAAAAGGGATGAGAGAGGGTCACAGGCTCAGTCTGTTAAGCATCCGACTTTGGCTCAGGTCATGATCTCACAGGTCATGAGTTCGAGCCCCGCATAGGGTTCTGTCCTGACAGCTTGGAACCTGGAGCCTGCTTCAGAGTCTGTGTTTGCTTCTCTCTCTGCCCCTTCCCCGCTTGCACTCTGTCTCTGTCTCTCTCTTAAAAATAAATAAACATTGAAAAAAAGAAAGAAAAGGGTAAGAGACATAAAAAGTAAAGAGACATAAAAAGTAAAAAGGAAGAAAAGAGAATAGAGTTAATGACAGCACACTTCCCTATACTTATTATCACATGAGGGGAACTATGAGAACATATTTATTTGCAATTATTAAGTAAATTTACACAGCTATTGTGTCTGTTTTTATGCAGGTATAAAAAATGTCTACCCTTAAATATATTTTCAAGCTCATCTATTCCTCAGGAAATCCAAAGATACACCAGTATTAGGTAAGGGACCCCAGTGTATTTTAGGACAAAGATAAATGCTTTTTCAAAGCAAAAGCAACTCAGCATATTCACTCTGCACAAAAGAAAAATTAACTTCAAGTTTAATGGTGGAACCAATCACTGAATATTCCTGCAAAGGTGAAAAGTGTTTGAGTTATTGCTTCTGTGACTACCCCTAACATTTTTATTAACTTCCAAATACATAATAATGATATTTCAGGGAAATTACCATACTTACCGACAGATTTTAAGAGAGAAATTATTCCCTAAGCCCAGCTCCACAGCTATCATGATAATAAAAATTTCCTGCCCATGGCAGCCTTTAACTGCTTCAATGTTCTCACACTTCGACTTGACAGACCCAAGGACACAGACATACACATAGTGAAACTAGAAATTTCTTGCTTGGTGTTGAAATAAAAGTGTGTTTTCAATTTATATGTTTTCTTCTATATATAAAGGAAGTATAAAAGAACAATTATATATATATATATATATATATATATATATAATATATCACATAGTTTTATCCTAATTCCATTCAATTCATTTTTTCCACTGAGGCCGAACTTTTCAGATGTATGGGTTAAAAAGTGTTTAATACAATGTATTCAGGTGGGATTACTCTTTGGGGAAAGATCATGTTTGCTTATTCACATATATCCTACTTTATATAGCGCTTACTCTATAGAATATATATACTTTTAGAATATATATACTTCAGAATACATATATTTTTAAAAAATTTTTAATGTTTATTTTGAAGGGGGGGTTGTGCGTGTAAGGGGGGGAAGGGCAGAGAGAGAGGGAGACACAGAATGTGAAGTAGGCTCCAGGCTCCAAGCTGTCGGCACAGAGCTTGATGAAGGGCTCGAACTCACGAACTTCAAGATTATGATCTAAGCTGCAGTTGGAGGCTCAACCAACTGAGCCACCCAGGCACCCCTATATTTTTTTCCTAATGTTATGTTTTGGTTCAAATTATAATCAACCACTGACAACAGTGTCATATTTATATGCTTTCCTTCGTGTGAGAAATGTATAAATGCAAATGGATAGTACTATCAAGCATTAAATATACAGACATGTTTTTTCCTTCTTCATGTGTCATCATTCGCAAACATCCAGTTCCCTGTTGAACTTGTCCTTTGATCTAACTTACCCATTCTCCTACTCTGTGCCCATCAGAAACACCTAGAACGACTGCTAAACACATAGATGCCTTGGCCCAACCTCTGGAAATTCTGATTCCATAAAACCCAGGTAGACTCTTTGACTCTAAACAAAGCCATTTTAATTAAACAGTTTGGAAGAGGTCTGGGAAACTTTATAGAGGATATAAAATAACATTTTCCTCCTAATTAGAAAGAAGGAAAACAAATTCTATGAAGAAAAGGCTGCTAGCTATGAAAAGCACAGAGAGAAACATACTGCTCATCTTTTTACTATAGATCTCTCTAACTCATGGATTCCTTCCTGCACTTACAGTCTTCCTTGCAATCTCACAGGCCTCTGACTTTGGAATGTGAAAATTAACTGTCAGAGCAGATGAGGGGGTAAAGCAATGACTCAGTCTCCACTGTTGGGCTAACTACAGGGTACTAGCATATGAAAATGACCCTAGCATATGAAAAGGAAACTCCATAAATCATGGCGGCTCCTGAAGACTGAAGAGGTGTCAGGCCCTCTGCTGAGCAGGGAGGGTAAAAAAATGAATGGGGTATGGAGTATGAAATTTAGTGAAACCCAGTATTAAGATATCTGCATTTCCACATACCACTCAGATCATACACTGCTTATAAACTCTCTCTCAATGCTACCTTTGATGTTACTATGCACATAATTTTTCTATCTTTTTACAATTTATTTATTTATTTTTTTTTACTGGAGGAAGAAATAGGAAGCTGTTATAAGGCAGTAAGAAAGTGTCCACAATCTTGTTCGATACTCCAGCATAGTCCCATACCAGCATGGCCCTACGGAAGATGTGGCCTTTACTGGCAAGTGCTGTTGGTAAACAAAGGGACCAGTATCCCACCGACAATCAGAAAACCCTCTATTTTTATTTTCTTTATTGACAGTCCTCCCTTTCCCTACTCTGGAATCTTCCTCTTTTTAGTATGTGAGCCCTACTGGCATCTGAATAAAAGAGATTTAAAAAACCCTAAAGGTTAGACAAAAAACCCATGGAATCACATACATGAAATTCATTACAAAAGAATGGTAAACTGTAGTAGCCATTACATCTTTTTTCTGCTTCCTTAAGACCCTTCTAACTATTTCTGTTAGGCCATTTGGTTAGATTT
>JAQQST010001440.1:0-12610 GCA_028646485.1 Cryptoprocta ferox | reverse complement strand
CCCAAGGGATACAGAAGTGCTGATGCATAGGGGCACATGTACCCCAATGTTCGTAGTGGCACTTTCAACAATAGCCAAATCATGGAAAGAGCCTAAATGTTCATCAACTGATGAATGTATTAGGAAGATGTGGTTCATCTATACAATGGAATACTATATGGCAATGAGAAAGAATGAAATCTGGCCATTTGTAGCAAAGTGGATGGACCTCGAGGGTGTCATGCTAAGTGAAATAAGTCAGGCGGAGAAGGACAGATACCATATGTTTGCACTCATAGGTCTAATAGGAGAAACCCAACAGAGGACCATGGGGAGGGGAAGGAGGAAAAAGAGTTAGGGAGAGGGAGGGAGACAAAACACGGGAGACTCTTGAATACTGAAAACAATCTGAGGAGGGAATGGGAAGGGGGAAAGGTAATGGGGGGTGATGGTCTTGGTGGAGGTCACTTGTGGGGAAGAGCACTGGGTGTTATATGGAAGCCAACCTGACAATAAACTATAAAGTTAAAAAAAATGAGAGAAGGGATTAGCAGATAAAATGATTGACTCTATTGGAGAAGAATGGAAAGGGATGGAAAGAAAATTTCCTTAGGAATTAGGAAGCATAAAATATAGTTCTGTAGGCTGTTTGGCAAGTTCTGGAGAAGGTATAATGAAACAATTTAGTGCAAATGCATTTCATAAATTTGACATCTAAGTTTAATGATTATTTTCACAGAATGTTTTCATTTTTAATCATTAACATTTTCATTGGTTGTACATGTACTAAAGGGTGATGTTGGTCAGTTTATTTCTATACTAAGTCATAAAATAGAGTGCAGTTTATGGACATCTTTGTACCATTTGTATGTTTGGTAAATTTGCATTCTTTGTTACTATTATGCTACCTTTTCTCCCCAGTTCTTGTAAACGGATCCTTCATTCACAAATGGTTCTCTTAAATATACATGCATTTGGAGAAAAAAAAAGTAAAAAAATAAAACAAAACGAAAATAAAACCCCTTGCAGTCCTCTAGAAAGGTTATTTATGAAATAAACTCACTTTCCTCACAGTGAAGCACATTAGAGAATAATTAATCTTACTGGGTCATCTCCATTTTGAAGGCACCTTGATTTAATACTGCATGGGAAAGTAATTAGATGCATTTGAAACCATAGTCTTGGGAAGAAAAGTAGGGCAGAATGTATTACAAGAAGGGATTGCAGGCAGCTTCAGTTACCATCGTTACAGAGATAATGATCTAAAAATAAAAGTGGAGAACAGTCTGTAGAGTACTTTGTACTCAGTAGCTTACAGCCTGCCTTGTCAGTCTAGTGTTTCTGCTGACAAATTCTGGGAATTTTCTACCCTCAGAATCGGGAAGTGCTTTGTAAAAAGTCTAAGTTTCCACAGCTGAGAGAAATTGTAAACTTTGCTCAAGCAAAGGGGCATAGGGCTTAATTTTTTTTTTTTACTGCATTCTCCAGTGTTCCCTATACCCACACTCCTAACTCAAGTTTGGAACGTGTAAATGGAAAAACAAAATGATTTCCACTGGAAAATTTTCATTCACAAATAAGCTAAACTCTAAATGTATGAGATAATAATAGTATAGTTGTTAAGATTTCAGGTTCTGAAATTAAAGAGACCTGAGTTTTCAGGTTCTGAAATTAAACAGACCCCCTGTGTAATGTGTGCTGCTTGGAGTTAGCTCCCAGTTAGTTCAGCTCCCCATTTAACTCATGTCTAAGTCTCATGGAGAACAGGAGCTGGGCCATAAGTAAAAACTGTAAGCACCTTTTTTTCTGAAAATGCAAATATTATTGGCACAGAGTCTAAAGTGCCTATTCAGCATGTGGAAGTATGCAGCAGAGAACATGGTCACCACCATTAAGTGGTCTTATCTATACTTGTAGCTCCCAAGGCTGGAGAAAATTCAAAGTTTGGATAGAGCAGCTTTCTCTCCTCTTGGAGGTCAGGGTGAGTGTCTAATTATCTTTTGTAGCCTTGATTGTGCCTACTACAGAGCTTGGCTCAGAGTGGGCACTCAATAAGTGAATGAATGGAGCATAGCATACATGGCAGACAGCAGATACTCCAGAAGAGAGAATTGGGTTCTGTTACCTATGTTCTCCAGATGTAACAACTGAGAGATGTGGGGCAAAGTGAAAGTGAGAAAATACTTCAGGTTAAAACAAGATAAGCCTGGAGATAATAATGCAGTTCCATGATGTCACTGACTACTAATGTACGTGTTCATGACTAAAGTAAACTGGATCTAATGCTCTTGGGACAAAGTTCAATGTGCTGTATGGAATGTGTGGAAAAGACATGGGCCTTCTTGGGGAGCCACTGTCACCTTGGGTTCTCTGAAGCATTCTTTTCCCATTTGACCCACTCTTCCCTTCTGGTGCATTTTCTTCCAGCCTCTGGAAGGTCCTTCTGTTTGCACCGCTTCCTTGGCCATGAGGAGAATAGCTTGGTGACCTGTGGAACTCTCCCTGACCCAGAGCCTATGGACTCCTCAGAGGACGATAATTGTATTCCAAAGGGAGGTCATGGAAGCAATCTTGGCATGCTAGGATAGAATCAATGAGAACGGCCATCAAGGATGAGACTATGCAGCAAAAGTTGGATTTTTGTTATGCGTTTGTGCACCTGTTCATTGGTATGTTGGCTAAATTTTTTTAAATGAGACTTTCACTAGGTGTATTTGGCAAACAATGTATAGAAGCTATTTATTCTCTGCCTCCCATGGCCCCTCAGGCTCCCCTCAAATCATCCATGCCTTTGCTATTCCCATTCTTATTTCTTGCCACCTGGTGTCCTGTCAGGCCAACTTTTGACTGCAATGGTTTTTATTTGCAGAGAAGTGCCTGGCAGAATTACCTCTCCCAGCACAGCTATGCTCAAGATAATGACATAAACATTTGGGCAATGGACTGCAGGACCATAGCCTTGTGCTTGAGTGCCATGCACAGTCACTTCTCACATACAGATTGTCTGTTGCAGGGCGCTCCTGGGACAATTTTCAGCATTAGTCGTCCTGCACAAGTAGCCCTCTCAACTACATCATCCATATGCTATACACAGACAGTGAAGTATAGGTGTTAGGAGCATGGGCTCTAGTGTCAGACTGACTCCAAATTCTTGTTCCATCCCTTATTACCTTTGGTACCTTGGCAAGACACTTAACTTCCCAGGTTTCCCTGTTGATATCATGGGAGGAAACAATATGGTCTACACTCCTCAATTGTTGTGTGGATTATATTAGATAATCCAGGTAAAACACTTGGCATGGTGGCTGGCAAATAAGAAGTGCTCTACAAATGTTAACTCTTAGTTTAAAATTCATGGAAATGTTTTTAGAACTTCTGGGATTTATCTGCTGTTGCTTTGAGTTTGTGTTTATCCATTTGGTTTTCTTGACATAGGTTTCTGGGGAATGGGACATTTCAGGCAGAGGTTTGGTAGTAGTGCAGCAAAACTACTGGAACCTACTTTGAGGCCTGAAATAAAGCCCCCAAGCTGCAAGCATAGCATTGAGGGATCGGGCTGCTTACAAGCTAGGAAATGATGGTCTATGGGCTCTGCCAGCATTTCCTGTATTCTGAGTACTCTGTTCTGCCTAAGGCCTTGCCTGGCTGTTCAAGCATCTTCTTAGACTGTATTTGTTTGTCTAACTGCCAGATCCCAGAGCATAAAGATGTTTATGTTCATCTTGAATCTGTTTTAGTATTTACTAGCTTAAAAAAATCCTTGGAATTTAAATATAAAATCCAACAGTAAAACAAGGGTAATGATCCAAAATCAGCCATGCAAAATTCAGGAAGCGTCAAACTTGCAACTGTGTACCCAAACATTTAAAAGTTAAGGTAGTGGCTCAATCGGTTAAGTGTTTGACTTCAGCTCAGGTCATGATATCACAGTTTGTGACTTCAAGCCCCACATCGGGCTTTGTGCTGACAGCTCAGAGCCTGGAGCCTTCTTCGGATTCTGTGTCTTCCTCTGTCTCTGTCCCTCTCCCACTCGTGGTCTGTCTCTCTCTCTCTCAAAAATAAATAAACATTAAAAAAATTTTAAGTTAAGGTAGCAATAGAAAATTCTATAGAATGAGCCAATTAACACTGCCATGGGCAGCAAACTGTAATTTCTTACATGTCTGTAGCATAGTTTTATCAATAATATCAATACAATGCTTTAAAAATATTTTTTAATGTTTATTTTTGAGGAGAGAGAGAGAGAGAGCACACGAGCATGTACAAGTGAGGGAGGGGCAGAGAGGGAGACACATAATCTGAAGCAGAATCCAGCCTCCGAGCTGTCACCACAGAGCCTGACACGGGCATGAACTCATGTCATGAGATCATGACGTGAGCCAAAGTCAGGCGCTTAACCTACCGAGCCACCCAGACACCCCAATATAATGCTTTTAAATGCTGACTTTTGTAAATAATGGTTTAATGTATCACTACTTCATTTCTTAGGGGTGAAGCACAAGCTCTCTCTTATTTTGGTCATTGTCTTTGAAAAATTTATTAAGAATGGATGTTATAAGACAAATAGATTAATACCTTAACAATATAAGGCTTCACTTTATTTTTTATTATTTTATTTTAGTTCCAGTGGAGTTAACATATAATGTTATATTAGTTTCAAGTGTATAATATAGTGATTCAATGATTCCATATATTATTCAGTGTTCATCAATATAAGTGAGTAAAATAGGTGAAAGCTTCATTTTAAATACTCAGTGATTGAAAAGTTTTCCAGATTCAAACAAATTCTCTAGCTCACTCTTAGATACCTAAGGGGCTCTAAAGAATATTTTGTAGTTCGCCAAAAATCATGAAAAAAAAAGAAAAAGAAACCAGTATGAGTCTGGATGGTCCTTAATAAAGAAGGTGAATCTAAGAGGCCCTTGACCTAGTGTTTGTCCAACCTGCTGTCAGGAAGTAGGCTAAACTCAGAGAGAATCCATTTCCACCATCAATCTGATAATGTCTATGCTGTTCTCCAGTGGCTTCTACACAGCTCATGGAAAGACCTGTTTAGAATCATGTTACTATAGTTCCAATTACAAGAAGGTGAGCTTGGTATTCACTATAACTTTAACGCTAAACCTTGACCTACAGGCCACCTAGAAACTTCAGAGAAGCAATATGTTTTAAACATCACCCAGTCCAAACCTGTGTATTTTATGGACAGGGAAATGCAGAAAGGGGAGAGAGGGAGTGATTTGTTCAAGGTCACATAGCTAGTCAACAGAGGGGTCTGGACTAGAATCCAGGTGCCCTAACTCCCATTCAATGTTTTCTAAAGTACCCCCAAAAGTGAGGTTCAGACTCACCTTACCAGCCCAGACTCCTGCTTAGATCTATGCAAACAAAGTATGTTTTAATGGTTGAGGAGCTATAGTGAGTACTGAACACATTTCAGTGTGGAAATGAAGTCTACTGTATTTTAATAAAGTTGATACTTTTGTTTTTGCACCAAGGATTTGCTTCTGGAACCCTCTCAAAGAGTTTAAATTATCTGCAGTTGTCAGTAATTGTGTGTATGCATAAATAGGCAGTACAATTCAATAGAGGGGTTAAATATGTGATTAAGAGATATCTGGAAATCAATGGGAAATTGTCTTAGCATAAAGAAAGGGTTTTTGTTGTTGTTGCTTTTGTTGAGAGAGGCTTGTTTTCCTTAAGTCTTTTGATGCTTTGTTAATTGTGATAAGGATGGTTAAAAATGATATTTTCCTCCTAGGAATGGAATGATCTTATAAAATTTCATCTTTATCAACACTCAGTGAGTTTAAGAATATTAATACAACATTGAGATCCATATTTTCTTCTCCTTATAACTTTGATATGAACTCTAAATCCAATAAATGTCTATTTCACTGTGATTTTACTGGAGCATAACCCTAGAAAAATCTCAAAAACAATATGCCTTGGGGAAAAAAAGGAAAGCAAATAGATATTTCCTTTTTGGAGAAGTATCTATTTTTTAAATTAAGTTCTTAATTTTAATTCCAGTAGAGTTAACATACAGTGTTATATTAGTTTCAGGTGTACAAGTTAGTGATTCAACAACTTTATACATTACTCAGGGCCCATCATGATAAATGTACGTTTAATTCCCATCACCTATTTCACCCATCCCTCTCCACCTCCCCTCTGATAACCATAAGTTTGTTCTCCATAATTAAGAGTCTGTTTCATAGTTTGTCTGTCTCTCTTTCTTTCTTTTCCTTTGCTAGTTTGGTTTGTTTCTTAAATTCCACACAGGAATGAAATCATATGGTATCGGTCTTTCTCTGACTGACTTATTTTGCTTAGCATTATACACCAGAGCTTCATCCATGTTGGAAACAGCAAGATTTCACTTCTTTCTATGGTGGAATACTATTCCACTGCATATATATGCCATTTCTTTCTCTATTCACGTATTGATAGATACTTGGGCTGCTTCCATAATTTGGCTATTGTAAATAACGCTGCTATAAACATCAGGGTACATGTATCCCTTTGAATTAGTGTTTTTGCATTTTTGGGGTAAGTACTCAGTAGCACAATTGTTGCATCATAGGGTAGTTCTATTTTTAACCTTTTAAGTATCCTCCCTACTCTTTTCCAGAGTGGCAGGGTGAGTTTGAATTCTCACCAACAGTGAAGGAGGGTTCCTATTTCTCCACATCCTCACCAAAATTTGTTTTTTCCTGTGGTTTTAATTGTAGCCATTAGGATAGGTGTGAGGGTATATCTTATTGTAATTTTGATTTGCATTTCCCTGATGATGAATGATGTTGAGCACGTTTTCATGTGTCTGTTGGCCATCTGGATATATTCTTTGTAGAAATGTCTTCTCATGTCTTCTGCTCATTTTAAATTGGATTATTTGGGGAGGGGTGTTGAATTGTATGAGTTCTTTATATATTTTAAATACTAACCTTTTATCTGATATGTCATTTGCAAATATCTTCTCCCATTCCGAAGGTTACCTTTTGATTTTGTTAATGGTGTCCTTCACTATTCAGAAGGTTTTCATTTTGATGAAATCCCAATAGCTTATTTCTGCTTAAGTTTCCCTTGCCTGAGGAGACATATCTAGAAAAAAGTTACTACAGCCAATGTCAAGGGGGTTACTGCCTGTGTTCTATTCTAGGACTTTTATGGTTTTAGATCTCACATTTAGGCCTTTTGTCCATTTTGAATTTATTTTGTGTATGGTATAAGAAAGTGGTCTAGTTTCTCTCTTTTACATGTACTGTCCAGTTTTCCCAACACCATTTGTTGAAAAGACTATCTTTTTCTGACTGGATATTTTTTCCTTCTTTGTCAAGGTTTAATTGAACATATAATTGTAGGTTTATTTCTGGGTTTTCTGCTCTGTTCCATTGATCTGTGTGTCTATTTTTATGCCAATAGCATACTGTTTTTAGTAGTACAGGTTGTAATATAATTTGAAGTCTGGCATTGTGATACCTCCAGTTTTACTTCTCTTTTCTCAATATTGCTTTGATTAGTTAGAGCCTTTTGTGATTCCATATAAATTTTAGGATTATTTTTTATAGTTCTGTAAAAAAAATACTGTGGGTATTTTGATAGGGATTGCATTAAATACGTAGATTGCTTTGGGTAGTATAGACATTTTAACATTTGTACTTCCAACACAAGAGCATGGAATGTCTTTCCATTTCTTTGTGTTGTCTTGAATTTCTTTCAACGATGTTTTATCATTTTCAGAGTATAGGTCTTTCACCTCTTTGGTTAAGTTTATTCCTAGATATTTTTTGAGAAATGTCTATCAAAATCCTTTGCCTACTTTAAAACTTGAGTTGTCTTTTTTGTTTTTGATTTTTAAGAGTTCTTACATATTTCGGATCCTGGACTCATCAGATACATGATTTGAAAATGTTTTTTCTCGTTACATAGATTGTCTTTGGGCATAATTTTATTGTCTTTTCAATATTATAGGGCTACATTTCTCCATCATTTCTTGATATGAAAATTGATAATCATCGCTTCCAGGTAGAAGCTCTAGGAGCTAGTCTATTTGACTTAGGTAATCCCGAGTGAATTTTGCAACAATGAATAACACTCTAGAGTATGGCTTCTCTGTCACCTTAAGTCCTGAAATTAGGACAACGTGAAGCAAAGTCTATCAGTTGGCCCAAGATGAATAATGTATCATAAGCAAAAACCAAACTTTTGTTGTTTTTAGTCATGGAGCTTTGTTTTGTTATTGTTGTTGTTGCTGCTGTTGTTGTTACTGAAGCATACTAGCCTTTTCTGACTAATTGGAAGGATCAAATAAATTATTGACTTATCATAGGCAGTAGTTGTTACACTGCACAATGTTCCCTACAAATGAAAGCATGGGGAAGGAAAGAAGTGGATTGTATCCCAACTGGGCAACATGCCTTTATTCTATCTCTACTCCTAGTTTTCTATACAACTGGTAATATTTTTAAGAAAACATAAATCTGATCATATGATTATCCTTAACAAATTCCTTTTGTGACTTCTCATTGCTCTAAAATTGTTAACATCATTCAAAATCTTTAGCACAATCAACAAAGCTGTTCATAAGGTCACCCCTTCTTACCTCTTAAGCCTAATGTCATGTTATTCATGCTATTCTTGAATTACTTTTGGTAAACACATTTTCCAGAAAATCACCAATTTCTTCTAAAATTCCAATTCCTCCCCCCAACAATTGTTTCTGCCACACTTTCGCACTTGTTTCTTTTCTTTGGGATGTTCTTCACCACTACTCTCACCAACTCTCACCAAGTCTCCCTCCCTGCTGATTTAACTTCAACCCACTGTATAAATAATAGTGTAGTTTCTCAGGGAGATGTTGTTTAATTCCTCATTCTGGTTTCAATATTTTTCATCTGTGCTCTAAGAGCACCCAGTACTTTACGTAGCCTATCACTTATATGATCACTGTGTTGCAATGCATCTGATCACTTATATGTGTTGTCCCAATGGAATAAAAGCTCACTCAGGGCATAGACGTTGCTTGTATTATTGAAGGCTGTACTTGTAGTGTCTTGAGTGGTGTCTGACACATGGTAGGAAGAAATAATGGTTGCATTCATCTTTTAGTTCTATGTATTTTGCAAGTGAGTCAGGAAACAAAGTATTGCTAGGGCTCCATTTCAGTCATATAGTTGACATTATGTTAGTTTTACTACTTTTCATGAGCCAACCTTGTAGACTGGAATCACAATTTACCTTCAATTCTAAGAATTTTTGAATTTATGAAAAGGCTGTATCTTTCTGAGTAATTGTACTTTGAGCTTTCTGATAGTGACAGGCTCTAACTTTTTTTTTAAAATGTCATTTGCAAAAAATAGAATGCAGAGTTTCGTTATTAGTCTAAGGCAGCTCAAGTATACTTCAGTCCCTGAGCCTTTTATGAATATGGCTATGCCTACAGATCAAGAATATATTCTACCATAATAGTTCTTATGTATGCTTTTAACAGCAAACACACCATTCTAGTTTCAATTATTTTGGGCTTATCACTATTTCACTTACATCGTTTTAGAACAGAAACCTATAAGAAATAGAAAGTGTTTTGAATTTCTCCCTCCTTAAAACAGTGAATTGACTAAAGCATTAAATCTTGTTTGATTGCCCATCTAGACTATGTTATTTTTCCACACTCACAAGCACTTATTGAGCAACCTAGCACTTATTCCTCTTCTAGCTGAAAGTAGTATAAGATCCGGTCCCCAACTTCAGTAAGCTCACCATTTGGAAAAAGAAATCAGGTACAACTTTCTAAGTAAATACTTTCATACCTTACATCCCCTTAAGACCCTTAGACATCAATATAGATCAACAAATCTTATGTTACACTATAGTCCAGTAATATGATTGATGGGTGCACATGTATAGTTAAAGGATGTTAAGTTTGTTTAAGGGCAACAGATATAGAAGTCCATCTATTCAGACTACTGCATAAAACAGAAGATAAGACAGCATGAACCTAGATGGATGTATAGAGACCTAGTTCTCCCAGTTTTCTACAATGACTTACAACTGCTGATGACAGCATGGTATGAGGACTCAAACAAGTGTGAGCTGGTCATTTTTGTCAGTATAATGGTTGTTTCTTTGCATTCCTGTCTCACCTACTTACTCTCCCTCACAATCTTTATGAAGACTGGTTACTTCCCTGCATGCTCACCAAGTACAAGGAAAAGAAGCAAAAGAACCCTGTTATATTTCTATTGTTTGCAGTGAAGGTAGGTAATCTTAAGTCACTATCTTGGGTATAGCAACCCTCCCCAGGACAAAGTCTAAAGACAGGGCCTCTGTTGTCCCAGTCAAAGGATAGCATTTTTTTCCTATAAAGTGACACATAGTAAATATTTTTAGCTTTGTAGGCCCTACATAAATAAGTATGCTTGTTCTCAAATAAAACTTTACTTACAAAATAAGGTGATGGCCATAGTTTGTTGAGTTCCTGGTCTTAGTCAAGGAGGCATCATTCAATTGTACCACACAGCCTGTGAGGACATGCAGCACCATTTTGCCTCTACCCTGAGATATGTTCTAGGAACAACTATTTTTAAAAGTAGAGTTACATTAATCTTACCTCATCCACAAAATTGCATTTAATCTACAAAATCTATATAGATCCCAATATCTCTAATACAGTTTGCAGGGGTCAGGGAATTATGTTTAAGGCAAGAATTCAGTTAACTAATATATTTGACAAAAGGGCCAAGATTACTTAATGTAGAAAAATCAATCTCATCAATAGATTGTGCTGGGAAAATAGGATATTAATATATAAAAGAACAAAACCTCTACCTTATACCACTCATAAAAATTAACTCAAAATGGATTAAAGACTTAAATATAAGAGTAGAAACCATAAAAATCTTAGAAAAAAAAAGAAATAAGCTCTTTGACACGGGACTTGGCAATGATTTTTTGAGTATGACACAGAGCAACAGAATAAAAGCACAAGCAATATAATAAAAAATACCAAGTGAGACTATAACAAAAAAGCTTCTGCACAGCAAAAGAAATGATCAACAAAATAAAATGACAATGTACAAAATGTGAAAAAAATTTTAAACCATATATCTGATAAGGAGTTAATATCCAATGTATATAAAGAACTCATACAATTCAATAGTTTAAAAACGTAGTTTAATTTAAAAATGGATAAAGGACATGAATAGGCATTTTTCCAAAGAAGATATATGAATAACTAACAGGCACATTAAAAGATGCCCAACATCACTAACCATTAGGGAAATGCAAATCAAAATCACAATGAGATATCACCTCATGCCTGTTAGAATAGTTATCATCAAAAGGACAAGAAATAAGAAGTGTTGACAAAGATATAGAGGAAAGACAACCCTTGTGTACTGTTGATGGAAGTATATATTGGTATAGCCACTATGGAAAACAGTATAGAAATTTCTCAAAGAGGAAGTTAATCTGAGGGGAAGCAAACAGAAAATTGTGCAGGTTTTGTGGGTGCGCAACAGAGAAACATGGCTCAGGAAACTAATCACAGCCAAGCGCCTATGCTTTGTTCCACCGGCTGCGGATTTTATGGAAACCCCCGCACAAACGGCATGTGCTCAGTGT
Organism: Cryptoprocta ferox; assembly: GCA_028646485.1. NCBI lineage: Eukaryota > Metazoa > Chordata > Mammalia > Carnivora > Eupleridae > Cryptoprocta > Cryptoprocta ferox. Next base: position 1,006 of record JAQQST010001440.1, on the reverse strand, counting down.
GCTATAAAGAACATCTTCAAAGACAGAACAGTAGTAATGGGAGAATCAGCCCACCTGCGGCTTCTGTCACTAGTCTGTCTGAGTCTTTCCGGGTCCAGTGCGCAGACGGCGGCGTCCCCGACCTCTAGACCCCACGTCCGCGTCCGTGCAGCCGAGCCCTGTATCAAATCAGTCACTTTTATCAGAATCTGTAGCATCTTCCCAAGCGGACGGTACATCTGTGGACAAAGCAGCCCCGGACACAGAAGACCTGCCAGCTTCAGTATCAGATACGGCACAGCAACCATCTGAAGAGCAGAGCGAGTCTCTTGAAAAACCAAAACAGAGAAAGAACCGCTGTTTCATGTGCAGGAAGAAAGTAGGACTTACTGGGTTTGAATGCCTGTGTGGACATGTTTACTGTGGCGTACACCGTTACTCAGACATGCACAATTGTTCGTACAATTACAAAGCTGACGCAGCGGAGAAAATCAGAAAAGAAAACCCAGTAGTTGTCGGTGAAAAGATCCAGAAGATTTGAACTCCTGCTGGAATACAAACTCCTTTGACCATCTGCAAACTAAAAATTGACTTGAGGTTTTTTTTCCTAGTCCTTGGGAATGTAGAGCGATGTACGTTGCATAGACCTTTAATCATGCATGTCATCAGAAGAATAGATTTCTGGTTTTGTTTTGAAATGACTCTGAACATTTATTTCCATTGCAGTTTCTGTGGCTGAAAAGACTTAAGTAAACTTTACAAGTATTATCCTTTTAAGATCATTTTAATTTTAATTGAGTGCAGAGGGCTTTTATAACAAACGTGGAGAACTTTCGGAGGGCTGTGATTTTCCAGTATTAAACATGCATGCGTTGATCTTGCAGTTTATTTTTCTCATTGTGTGTGTATATATAGCTTTTCTCTGCAGCACGATTTTTCTTTCGATAACGCCCGTTAGGGCGCGACTAGTTACCAGTAACTGAATGTATCTTAATCATTATGGCTGCTTCTGTTGTTTCATTAACAA
>JAQQST010001439.1:0-12610 GCA_028646485.1 Cryptoprocta ferox | reverse complement strand
GGCTGGTTTGGTGGTGACGAATTCTCTCAATTTTTGTTTATTTGGGAACACCTTTATCTCTCCTTCTATTTTGAATGACAGGCTCGCTGGATAAAGGATTCTTGGCTGCATATTTCTCCTGTTCATCACATTGAAGATTTCCTGTCCTTCCTTTCTGGCCTTCCAAGTTTAATTAGAAAGGTCTGTAACCACTCTGATAGGTTTCCCTTATCCCTGGCTGCTTTCAGAATTCTCTCTTTGTCTTTATATTTTGCCAGTTTCACTATGATATGTCGTGCTGAAGGTTGATTCAAGTTACGTCTTAGAGGGGTTCTTTGGGCCTCTTGGATTTCAATGTCCATTTCTTTCCCCATATTCGGGAAGTTTTCAGCTATAATTTGATCCAGCACCCCTTCAGGACCTCTCTCTCTTTCTTCATCTTCAGGAATTCCTATGATACGGATATTGTTCCGTTTGATTGTATCACTCAGGTCTCAAATTCTCTTTTCGTGTTCCTGTATCAGTTTCTCTCTCTGTTTCTCGGCTTCCTGTTTTGCTATAACTGTGTCTTCTAATCACTTATTCTCCTCTCTGCTTCTTCAATCCGTGCAGTGGCCACCTCCATTTTATTATGCACCTCATTTATAGCTTTTTTTAACTTGACACAGCTATTTTGAAGGTCCATAGTCTGTGTATCAATAGCGTCTTTGATGTATTTTTCAAGTCCAGCAATTAATTTTATGACAATTGTTCTAAATTCTTGTTCTGTTATGTTGCTTAAATCTGTTTTGAGCAGTTCTGTGGCTGTGACTTCTTCCTGGAGTTGCTTTAGAGGAGAGTTCTCTCGTTTCATCATCTTGGCCAGCTTTCTGTCTCTTGTCAGTTTTAAAAGCTCGTTATGCCCTGTGCACCTCTTAGTATTGCTCTATTGAAGGAGGCTATTTGACTGTCCAGGGCCTGCCGTTTCAGAAAGTGTTCTTTTAATGGTGTCTCTCGGTTTCTCTTGTTGTGCCTTTGATTATTTTACTTCCCTGGTCAGTGATATTTGGGACTCTCCACCATGTGCACTTTGGCTTGTTTCTTGAAGTAGCCCTGAAAAGGAATACAGACTAGCATACAGGGAACAAAAGCATGCAAATGCTCAGACAAGTCAAACAAACAAGCAAACCAAAAGGGGAAAGGAAGTAAATAAAAGGAAAGGAAAGGAAAGAGAGAAGAGGAGAAGAAAAAGAAGAAAAAAAAAAAACAAAAAAATAAGGGGGGGATATAGACAGAAAAAGACTGTGGACAGTCTAAAAGTGTATAAGCAGCGAAGAGGAAAGATAAGAATAAGATAAGGGAAATATGTCTGGATGGCAGGAGAAAAGAAGGAGAAGCAAAGAAAAAAGTGAAAAGAAAAGAAAAAAAAAGGCAACTTTCCTGTGCGGATGGGCGTGGTTTGGTGTAGGTGGATGTGTCTCCGGGGCTGCTCCCCGAGGCCCTGCCTTGGTGGTCATGGAGAGAGGAATGACGCTCTTCAACTTTTGCTTGAACCAAGCGCTGCAAGCTGCTCTTCTGAGTCCGATCTCCCTGTGCCATGGGCGAGCCAAACTGTATTCTCCAAGCTCCGCCTCACTTCCAAATCCTGGTCCATGCAGTTCAACACTGTCACCAGGGATGAGATGCGTTCCCGCTGGCAGCCAGCCTCCCAGCCAGGTCCGCCTCCGCCGCCACCACCACCCTCCGAGCAGCTTGTGCTGTAGGAGAGCCGCCACCCGCCGCCACTTCCGGTGTGGCTTGGAATGGATGCAGCTGCCGCTGCGCCCAAGGAAGAATTCACCAACCAGATGGGATGGATTTCTCTCCCGGCGCCCGGCAGTTATATATGGGGAGACAGGCGAGCTTTTCCTCCCTTAGAGGTGGTTATATGAGCATTTTCAGTCTCTCTTTCTCTTCCCCTTGTCTCTCCGAGGCACAGCGCGCTCTCCCTGTGTTGGGCTGGGTCTCCTTTCCCCCTGCACCTCCGTGGCCTGCCCATCCTCCAATTTCCAGTTCACAGTCACTCACTCAGGCATCTTTGAGATTGTCTTTTTCTGGCATCTGTTTCTTCTTTCCCCCACTTGCAAATCAGCGTATTCTCCCTTTAGTCCTTCTCAGTTCAATCAATGCAGGCGAGCGCAGACTACAGAGCTCCCTACTTCTCTGCCATCTTGCTGCTCTCCGGTATTTTAAGAAAGAACATTCTAGGCAGAGAGAACCACAAGTGCAAACATCCTGAGGTGAGAACATACTAACGTCGTCGAGTGAGGTTGAAAAAATAGACAGAAACCACATTCTGCAGGGACTCTTAGGTCACAGCAAGAATCTTGAGGATTTTTACTAATGCGATGATGAACAGTTGAAGGTGCAGAGCAAGGGAATCACGTACAGGAATCCCCTTTCTCAGCTATTTTGCTCTCCACAGTTTCAGTTCCCAAAAGTCAACTGCAGTGAAGAGTAGAAGATGCTCCCTTCGATGACTCTTCAGAAGCTTGATAGTAGCCTCACTCTATATCACAATGCCTATGTCATTCACCTCGCTTCATTTCATTGTATTGGTATCCTATCATCTCACGCCATCACAGGAAGAAGGGTAAGTACTATACAGTAAGATATTTTGAAAGAGGGAAACCACTTTTATTATAATATATTGTTATAATTGGTCTATTTTATTCTTGGTTACTGTTGACTTCTTACTGTGCCTAATGTACAAGTTAAACTTTATCATAGGTATGAATGTATAGGAAAAAAACATAGTGTGTATGGAGTTCGAGACTATTTACAGGTTCAGGTGTCCACTGGGGATCCTGAAATGCATCCCTCATGGATAAGGGGAACTACTGCAATCATAATGACTTCTATATTAAACTCATGTGCTACTGCAGGTTAACAACAGAATGGAGGCTGGGACAAGAGTGGAGGCAGCACCTGTTTTGTTTTGGTAACGCTTTAGGTATTGGATTTTATTAAATGCTGTTTTTGCATCTACTGAAATGATCCATATGTTTCCATATGTTTTTTTCTCCTTTAATTTAATTAGAAAATTACATTAAAATACACATTAATGTTAACCATTCAAAACTCATGAATAAACCGTATTTGTTCACAAGGAATTGTTTATGCATTACTCAATTCAATTTTCTTCTGTTTTATTCAGGGTGTTTGCTATGTTTGTAGGTGAGGTAGGCATATAATAATCTATTTTTACACAATATTTACCTGATTTTGTTTCAAGGTTATATCTGCCTCATAAGTTTGGTGGTTTCTCCTCTTTTACTCTTTCTAGAATGATTTTATAAGGTATAAAATACATATTCATTGGAGATTTGACAAAATTAGCCTATAAAGCTGTCTGAAATAAGGCTTGGGGTAAGATATTTAATGAATGCATTTATTTACTGGTTATTAGTCTACTCAGATTTTCTGTTTCTTTTCAGCCCATTTTGATAATTCATATTTTTTCTAGACAATTTAAAATATCCTCTGAATTTTCAAATTTATTTACATGAAGCTCTTAAAAGATTTAATCTATATTATCTGTGTTTTCTCTTGTTTTTCATCATTACCCTGCACCATCACCGTTGATCTAAACCCTCAAACTGGAAGCCTAAAAGTCATCCTATATTCCTCTCTTTTTATCACTCCCTGCATTTATGTACAAGTCCCTTGTTTTCTTCTCTTCCAAAGTATATATTGAACTCTTCTACTTTCCTCCATCTCTGTAGCCACCACCCTGGTCATCACTCTCTCTTCTCCTTCACTCCAACAGTCTCATAACTGGCCTCCCTACTGCCGTTCTCACACACAACCTCCCAAGTCCTCCAGCCTCACCTCACACCTCTCCCCTTCTCGCTCACGGTTCTTCAGCCATATTGGTTCTCTGTCAGCTCTCAGAATATGCCTCTCTCATTCCTGTCTGAGTTTTTGCAAAAGGTGTTCCTCCTGTCCTGGAAACTCGCCCCTCACATTGGAATTGATGAATTCCTGCTTGTCTTTTGTATCTCGGCTTACATTGTGACCTCCTCAAATCATTTCATCTCCAGTGCCTCTCCCCCATCCATTCCCAAACAGTCTCTGGTGCCATTACTTGTCTTCTACACTACCTTTACCATGATTGTGGTAACTATTCCCTATATTTATTACTTATTTTCTGTTTGTTTGCTTTCCTCACTAGGACATAGACTTCATGAGGGCAGGGTCTATGTATATGTTGTTTCTCCACTGTCTAGCATAATGCCTGGCACATATAAAATGCTCAATAAACATTTGTTTAATGACTGAATAAATAAATAATGAGTTCCAATTGAAAGGATCAGTGTGAGCACAGGCAAGATTTAAGGAAGTTCAACGTATAAATCGGGGAATAGCAAAATATTCAATCTGGTCAAAGCATGTACAGAGTACAAACAGAGGTTATGGGGGAAAAAAAGTGGAAAGGTCATTTAGTGGCCAAATATGATAGATGAGGAGTTGGAATTATATTAATTTGCCAATCAGGATCTGTTAAAGTTCTGAACTCTCTACTCTGACCATATCTGGTGGTGAGCCTTTAGGAAAATAAAGAAATAATGCATTTGATGCAGTGTTGTTTACACTGAGTTTTAATAAGGCACCCCCCAAAAAAATTTATGAAATTTACAACTGATCAATTAACAACTTTTCAGCGACACCCCTTACTTAAACCATCAGCAAGCTTTCCAGGTTTCTAGAAGGACTCAGACACCTAAATCTAGTAACAAGAAAATGATTGTAAATAAATTTCACTCTTTTACTCTGAGCATCTCAAAGTACTGTGTATAGAGAATCTCATTCTCACAACTTGTGAGATAGCGATAGGGTAGATTTTGTTTCTGTAGTCTACAATTAGAGTTTATTTTCTCTGATATGCATCACTAGCAGCCTCTGGCATACTGTTGACCTCTCAATAAACACTAATAGAAGTTATATAACTATAGCATTATTTCTAAATGTCCAGTGGATCTTTCGTGGTTAAATGTTACAAACATGATTTTAAGCCTGAATATTAAATTAAATGAAAGCTTAAAAAAGCAAGAGGAGGGCACCTGGGTGGCTCAGTCAGTTGAGCTGAGTGTCAGACTCTTGATTTCAGCTCAAGTCATCAACTCACAGTCATAAGATTGAGCCCCCCATCGTGCTTGGCACTGAGTGTGGAGCCTGCTTAAGAGTCTCTCTCTCCCTCTCCCTCTCTCCCCTACTCACATTCTCTTTCTCTCTCAAACTTTTTAAAAGTGTTTTTATTTATCTTAGAGAGAGAGAGAGAGATAGCATGCATTGGGGAGGGGCAGAGACAGAGGGAGACAGAGGATCCAAAGTGGAATTTGCACTGACACCAGAGAACCGGATAAGAGGCTTGAACTCATGAACCAGGAGATCCTTATCTGAGCCAAAGTCAAGACACATAATCGACTAAGCCACTCAGGCTCCCCTCTCTCTCTAAATTTAACAAATAAGCCAGAGGAAATAGCATTTTAGAAAGGTAGAGGAAAGAGGTGTCTAGGTAGCTCAGTCAAAGTCATGATCTCACTGTTGTGAGGTAGAGCCTCATGTTGTGCTCCTCACTGACAATGTGAGCCTGCTTTAGATTCTCTCTCTCCCCCTCTCTTGCTACCCACCCCCTGCTCATGCTTTCTCTCAAAATAAACTTTTTTAAAAAATTAGAAAGGTGGAGGTAAAATAGAGAAGCAAATTACAAATTACTATTTCCAGAACATATTTTTTAAAGTTTATTTTTAGTATTTTGAGACAGCATGCGAGCAAGCGTGCACATGTATGTGCATACATGAGTGGGGGAGGAGCAGATAGAGAGGGAGAGAGAGAATCCCAAGCATACTCCAAGCTATTAGCCTGGAGCCAGACGTGGGATTCAAACTCACAAACCATAAGATCATGACCTGAACCAAAATCAAGAGTCAGACACTTAATGAACTAAGCCACCCAGGTGCCTCTCTAGAACATATTTTTAATTAAAATTAAAAATCATAATTTTGAGGCTTGTCTCATGTTATTTCAAATTAAAATCAAGAAAACAAAATCTTACAAATACAAAAGTAATTGTGGCTCCTAGACAAAGCTTCAGATTTGCATTTCTTTCACTAAACCCAGGAAAGGAAACTATTTGGATGAAAAGGAAATGAAAGTCAAACAGTCAAAATAAATATACTAGACAATATCCTAGTTATCATTTCCAGTTAAATTATTTTCTGCTGGTGATATCAGGAGTGTGGTAAGCAGAAATATGAATGACCAAAAACCAATTATTTCAAAGCATTTTGGGAATACAGGGAAGTTTTTTCCATTCTTTTTATTCACTCAGCAAAGCTTATTGCTTATTTTACTCCATGTCAGAAACACTATGAACGCCGCAAATATAAACATAAACAAAAGATAGCCTCTGTTCTGAAGGAGCTCATTAATTACCAAGATATGCATCAAATGTACAATTTTTAATTGAGTAAAATTCAAATACACAGACAGAAGAAAGGACCTCTTAGGGAAATGAAAGGGCTAGAAATAGCCTTTTGAAAAAGCATGAAATTCAGATTGGCTGACCTATGAAAATCACAAAGTAAAAAGAAAGCAAATCCACGAAATATACTGATGTCTTTAATACCAGGCAAGATAGCTTGGGCTACATTCTCAGGTAATAGGAAATAATGGAAGACAGTATTGGACTGCATTTATCCATAGAATGTAGGACTGATCTGAATATGGAGACACAGAGGTTCAGACAGCCCAGTTAGGAAACTGTTAATACAGATGAAAAATAGCAGGGCCCGTTTTAGTAGAGAATTGGGAAAACGGAAAAGAAAATGTGTGAACTGTCTTTGTTCTAAGCAATGTACTACGTATTACATATATATCACGGACTCCTCACAGGAAGTGAATTCAGTGGGATAGTTAGTATTATTATCCTCCTCCTTCTTTTTACAGATTAGGAATCTGAGGCCCAAAGAGGTTAAATGATTTACTCAAGGTCACAGAGCTCAAAAAATGGAGCCCTAGTGGAAGTGGAACAAAAAGTCTTGGGCACTGGTTGAATGTCAGGGAGAGACAGAGAGAGAAAGAGAGAGATGAGTGCACGATGAGGCTGCGGCTGTAGGCCTGATTCATTTTGGTGATGAGGTTAACATGAGTGGACAAGTTAGGAGGAAGGACTGATTTGGGCAGCTGATGAGGAATTCAATTTTGGACTTGATGAGCTTCTGCTACTGGTGAGGGATCTTGATGGACAAGTCAACGGTCCGTTAAAAATAGAAACCTGAATCCTAGCGGAATGACCCGGGGCTGCTGATAGAAACTTGTTAGTGCTCAGCTAAAACTAAACAGTGAGAACAAATGAAATGCAGAATGAAGATGCCAGGAACAAATTATAATGATCCCGTTGGCGGGATAGGAAAGAAGAATAGTGTAAAATAAATAATGTGCTTTTCACTTGGCAAAAAAGAAAATGTGAGCCATTTTCTTTATACTTTCTCTTCCTAAAATAAACCAACAACTGAACCTCAGACAACTATCATCATCTAGTAAAGAAAGGCAGTTGCTGTTTCACAAGGCTGTATATATAGACATTATTTGCAGTGTACACTCATAGAAAAATGGGTGTCCAAAGACACCATAGAGGAGGACCTGCTCAAGGAATAGGTCAAGTAAGAGCGAGAGGAGCTGCCAGGCCAGACAGACTGAGATGTGAATCAGCTCTGAATGTACTGTGTGACCCTGTGCAAGTTATTTCAGTTATCTGCTGTTATGCCCCTGGATTGTTGTGAATATTAAATACTAAAATATTAAAATGCCCAGCAGAGTCTTTCAACAAGTAATTATTGAGCATCTAGTAATCCCACCATGATGGATGGGGGAAAAGGGAGAGAGAAATAGGAATGAATAAGAAAAATATGGAGCTACATTGAACAAGTAATTTAAAAAGGAAATGCATGTCGGGGCATGTGGGTGGCTCAGTTGGTTAAGCATCTGACTTCACCTCAGGTCATGATGTCATGGTTTGTGGGTTCGAGCCCCGCATCAGTCTCTGTGCTGACAGCCCAGAGCCTGGAGCCTGCTTCAGATTCTGTGTCTCCCTCTCTCTTTGTCCCTCTCCCGCTCATGCTCTGTCTCACTCTGTCTCTCAAAAATAAATAAATGTTTAAAAAAATTTAAAAAGGAATGCATGTAACAAAACAGATACAGGAAACTATCCAGTAGGGACTCAGTAAGTAGTAGCTGTTGTTATTAGCTGATAGCATTATCATAGAAGTTATTTTATGAATTATTTTAACTTTAAAAACCTTGCAAATAGTTATTATATCAGAAAATAGGGAAAATAACTTCTTTTTTAAGAGAAAAACAAGCTATTAAGGGTAGTATAAGATTTCACTCTGTATTTATGAGTAGAAATGAACTGGTTGGAGTAACAAGTTAAGGATACTTGTGTGATTAGAAATGAACTGGTTGGAGTAACAAGTTAAGGATGCTTGTGTGACCAACCGTTAAATTGGCATTGTCAATTTAAAATAGTGCCAATTGCCCCTCATCTGTTTGCACCCAGCCTCATCTTGAATTAAGAACATAGTCTTTGGAGCCAGTAATGTTTGGTTAGTTAGTTCTGACAGTACATTTCTGTAAGTTGAGAATTATAATACATCTTCTCTCCAAGTGGTTAGGGATAAAGCATTTAGCAGTAAGTGATTAACCAATGATAGCTTGCACTATTGTTACCCTGGAGTATACATTAGGCAAGAGTGAGGGGTCTGCCCTCAAGAGTTTGCAGTATAGTAGAGATGAATATTTAAATAAGGAATTGTAAAATATCAGTTAATTGCCACAATAGGAAGAGAACACAGTACGATGTGGGAATACATTGCAATGACTCAGACTAGGATAGAGGTGTGCCTCCGTGAGCTATGCTAAATCAGAAGAAATTAGAGAAGGCAGACATGCATCTAATAAGCACACTAGAAGGCACAAGGTGTATAAAGTGGTAAGTACCTTAAGGAAGACCAATATGTTGTAGAAGTTTCTTCCAATGAAGGCAGTCTCACCTTGAACATATGGTTTGTGAGCCAATCTGTACTTCTAGGGAACAGGGTCTATGAAACCTCAAAACTAGTGGAAATTTTATTGATACAAACCTTCCACTATGCACAGTCTACAAGGTTCTCAGCCTGTAATAAGAGATAGGTGGCAACACCTGGATGGCTTAGTCCGTAGAGCCTGCGACTCTTGATCTTGGGGTCGTGAGTTCAAGCTCCACATTGAAACCAGAGCCTATTTTTTTTAAAAAAAAGAGACAGGTGGCCCCTTTTATGCATTTATTGTCCAGTTGGTTGTACCCACCCATACAGAATTTCATTGAAAAGATATCTGAAGTTAGCATATGATGATTAGATCCTGATTTTCAGTGTTCTATTTTTTTGTTTTGTTTTCAATTGTTGGCTTGTTGTTAGTATAGCTGAAACACAAAATTTCATTAGTTTCAGGTGTACACCTTAGTGATCTGACAAGTTGCCATGTGTCTGCTATGTTCACCATAACTACCATCTGTCCCGTTACATCACTCTGACAGTATCATTGACTGTATTCCTAATGATGTGTCTTTTATCTTATTTACAGTGTTCTCTCTTGAGAAATTCATATGGAAGGAAGAATTCAGTTATAGCAAATTAATTTCCATATCATAAGGACATATTCATCTCTCACCTTAACACTTCAAAACAAATCCTGGCAGAGGGTTCCAACCATCAGTGCTTTTGAAATACTCAAGTTTCTTAGCAGTGGGGTTTTGTCTTGTTGTTGCTGCTTTCTCACCACTGCAGCTGTGCACATCAAGTAGGAATAGATCTCTCAGGTGTCGCGATTGGCACAGCATTTGTTAAGGCAAAAACATTCAACACTCGGAAATATATTATGTATGAAAATAGTGATTTTTTTTCCCATAGAATAAGAATGAGGTCAAAACTCATGTTTCACTTAAAGAAAAATAAAAATAAACTCAACAGAGACCTTATGTACATTTAAAACTTAGTCTTTCGAGTTTATTCATTATTGTTGACCTGGGCAATACATAAGTTTTATTACATTGCGTGCTTTTTAGTAGAAAGCTGCTGCACAATTTGCTGAAGAACGTTGAATGAAGATGTGTTTTGGGTGTTTTTGACTTGAGTGAGTTAAATTCAGGAAGCCATTTGTCTGTTTCCTAGACATAATTTCAGTTTTTCACAGCCAACTAGACAGATAGAAGGATATTTTCAACTGAAACCAAATATTTTTGGCTACTTACTAATAGTTTTAATAAGGTCAGTAAGACAAAAAGGTGAAACATTTGATTTAAAAAGTTTCTAAATACCTGTCATTATGGGCTGAATTGTGTCTACCCAAATTCATATGTCTTCCCGATGAATTGACCATAATATGCCTTTTTATCTGTTAACATTCTTTGTCTAGAGGTTTGTCTGATATTAGTATGGTCACCAGCTTTCCTATACTTACTGTTTGCAGGGTATATCTTTCTTTATCCACTCAATTTACTTTCAGCCTACTTGTCTTGTATATTACAAGTACATCTCTTGCAGACAGCATACAGTTGGGTCTCACTCTTTTAATCAGTGATCAGTAAGTTTTCTTTTCCTTTTCTTCAGTATATTGGCTTCATTCATATTTCTTAGTCTTTCTTGGTGCTTCAACTCTTTAGAAAAAACACCTCTATATTTTTCTTAAAGTTTATTTATTTTAGAGAAAGAGCAAGAGTGAATTGGGTAGGGGCAGAGAGAGGGAGAGAAGGAGAGAGAAAGAGAATCCCAAGCAGGCTCCCCACTGCCAGGGTGGAGCCCAATGTGGGGCTCAGAATCATGAATCATGAGTAAATGACCTGGGCCAAAATCAAGAATTGGATGCTTAATGATGCTAATGGACTGAGCCACCCAGGTGCCCCATGACCTTGATATTTAAGGTCAGTCATTATTTAACAGCCCCTTCCTGCACCCAGTCTTGAGTCAAAGGTATCATTGCAGTTGACACTTTCTCAACTCTTTCCAGCAATATTATAACTTTCTTAAGATGCAGAAAACAAGATTGCCCAGGGAATTCCTAGTAATAGTCACTATAACCTACGTTCAACTCCTTGTACTTTTTTTTATTTAAAAGAATTTTTAGAAGGAAGGGCAAGATGGCAGAGAAGTAAGGAGCTCTGTAATCTTTGCCCACCTGCATCTATTAAACTGAGAAGGACTGAAGAGACAATACTCTGATCTGCAAGAGTGGGAGGAGAACAAACAGACTCCAGAAAGAAGACAACCTCAAAGATGCCTGAGTGAGTGATTAAATTAAAAAATGGGCCAGGCCCCGGAGGTGCAGAGGGATGGGAGCCACAGCCCAACACAGGGAGAGCCCGCAGTGCCCCGGAGAGACAAGGGGAAGAGAAAGAGAGACGGAAAACGCTCATAGAACTGTCACTAAAGAAGAGATACAAAACTCACCCAAGGACAGAGAGAGATATTGTCACCCCATATATAACCGCTGGGCGCGGGTAAAGCAATCCGTCCCATCTAGCTGGCGAATTCTTCCTTGAGCTTGGCGGCAGCGGTGCCCATGCCAGGCGGCACCAGGAAAGACGGCCCCCTGCCCCTGCGCGATCCTGGCTAGGAAGCCGGCTGCCAGAGCAAGTACATATCACCTCCGGCGGCAGCAGCCCCGGAAGAAACAGCCCCCGCCCCCTGCACAATCCCGGCTGGGAGCCTCCAGCGGGAGCACATCTTATCTCCAGTGGTAGCATTAAACTTCATGGACTAGGATTTGGAAGCAAGGCGGAGCTTGGAAAATACAACTTGGCTCGCCCCCAGCACAGGGAGGTCGGACTCAAAAGAGCGGCTTGCAATGCTTGGTTCCAGCAGAGCTTGGGGCGCCGCCATTCTTTTCCCCACAACCACCAAGGTGGGGCCTCGGAGAGCAGCCCCCAAGACCTGACCTACCTACAACAAACCATGCCCATCTGCACGGGAGAGATGCCTTTTTTTTTCCTTTTTCTTTTCTTCTCCTTTTTTTCTCTCGAAACCCAGATATATTTTCCCTTATCTCATTCTTATCTCTCCCCTCGGCTGGTTATACGCTTTTAGACTGTCCATAGTCCTTTGCTGTCTCTGTCCCCCCCCCTTTGTTTTCCTTTTTCTTTTCTTCTTTTCTTTTGTTTCCTTTCCTTTCCTTTTATTTTCTTTACTTGCTTTCCCCTTCTGGTTTGCATGTTTGTTTGATTTCTCTATGTGTTTCCATGCTTTTGTTCCCTGTGTGTTTGTTTTCCTTTTCAGGGCTACCTCAAGAAAGAAGCCAAAGGACACATGGTGGAGAATCCCAAATATTGCTGACTAGGGAAATAAAATAATCAAAGGCTCAACAAGAGAAACAGAGAGACGCCATTAAAAGAACACTTCCTGAAAAAATAGGCCCTGGACAGTCAATGAGCCTCCGTTAATAGAGCAATACTAACAAGTGCACATTGCATAACGAGCTATTAAAACTGGCAAGAGACAGAAAGCTAGCCAAAATGACGAAACGAAAGAACTCTCCTCTAAAGAAATTCCAGGAAGACGTCACAGCCACAGAATTG